>VMBQ01008151.1:0-41567 GCA_007657795.1 Dreissena rostriformis
TTAGAAGACTTCCTGTAAATGAAAAATAACATAAAAGCTGAAAGTGTCGTCCCTGATTAACATGTGCCAATTGCACAGGCTATCTGGGAAGACTCTTTTTTTTTGATGCACATGCATTAAGCCCCATTTTCCAAGTGCAAGGTTCAATATTATTAGTTGCACACTTATGTTTGTTGATTTTCATGGTTCCTCTCAACCATGAAAATCAAATATCCATCACACGTTCAAGTCTCAAGTCTTATATCTGACATTATACAAACAATCCAAGAATTTATTATAAAACAGTAATGCCTGATTTTGTGAATCCACAAAATGCCATGTCAACGAAAATAAATGAATCTACAGTATTATAATGCAGATTTGGACATGGATTAATTGTATTCTCTCTGTCCAGATTATTATGAACAAGCAAATTCGTTGAATCGATATCCCCCGCCAATTTAGAGCTTTGTCACAGAAAAAAACATTTTTTCAAGATACAAAGTGCCATAACTCCGTTATTAATAGATGGTGTACAATGCCATTTGGCGTGCATCATCCTCTTATCCATATATATACTCATACCAAGTTTCAATGAAATCCGCCAAGGCACTTCCAAGATATGGCTCCGGACACAAAAGTGCCGGATGGACGGATGGACTGACAACGCCAAAAAATATCTCTCCGCCTTTGGCGGGGGATAACTAATTGCCATATTTTTTTAATCAGCATCGGTTACCTTTGTGCCACTTTTTCTATTTTCAGAAGAATCTGAGGTCCAAGTAACCCATCATCTCTGTCAGTTGTTTAGATCATAACATAGCATGTTTATATTTATTTCAACAATGTTTGGCTTTTTTTCTAAATAAAAAACCAAACAGGGCAACAACATAAGGTTTGAGGTCCCCATGGCAAAGTAGATATGATGTCTGCCTAGCGACTGAGAGGTCACGGGTTCGATCCACATATTGGGAGGTTCTTTAGATCTCTCTCAAAGACACCAAGTACTGGTTTTACCCAGGAAAAAGACTCAAGAGCATTTAAAAAAGCCAAAGGCTTTTGATGCAATTGAACTTTAATAAATAGGTTTAAACTAAATGGTAATATTTTTTCCCAAAATGACTGAATTCGAAAACTTCAGACTTGTTACCTGAAGATAGTCTGTACAGCTACAATAGTGTTACAGTCTGCGAGAGTTTCCTCCTCATGTGAGTTGGAGCTCTCCTTGTTGACTATGACCACATTGTCTGCAAGGTTGATACCAGAACGCAGCAGGTCTTCTATCCTGAACAAGTTGAGAAATTTGAAAAAAAAATGTTTTTTTTCATATTGCAATAAAGTATGCATAAAATTCTTTCTAAATGTATTACAAGCTTTAATTGAAAATTGAATGTGAAATTTACAACATTAATACTATTTTGTATCATATCATATACTTTAAAATAGTTAAATGAATTAAGGGAGTTTAACCAGTTTTTCATCCATCAGACTTAACTATTGAGCCTGGAAAAACTGGGTTTAATGCATGTGTGTAAAATGCATGTGTGAGAAGTCGGCACAGGCAAACAAGGATGAGACTTTCCATTTTTATGGAATTTTTTGTTTAAAGAAGTGTTGTCTCTGATAAGCCTGTGCGGTTTTGCCCCATAAAACGCCAGATTTTTTCCAGCCCCATATTACCCAAGCACTTTGTAATCCCATATTACCAAAGCTCTTTTTGGGCCCATATGGACCCTGAATTTGTGTTTGCCCATAATACCCAAGCACGTTTTGGCCTCATATGGCATGAGCACTTACTGATCTATGGAGCCCAACATCCAGTAGACNTTTTAGCAGACGACAAATTTCCCAGCATGCAAAAGGTTAACAGGGCTCAAAGGTCAACTTCATCCTCGCTGTGAACCTTTTGAAATTAAAGTGATACCTTTAACTTAAATAAGGTGGCTTGACTACCTTCAAAGGGAATAGGAGATATAGATCGGACAAGAAAGTGTCACAGACCCAAGCAATATGTTGGCTTCATATTTACTCCAATTTTCCCATCATATTTTTAAAAGCCCCATTTTTGGGCACATATTTCCCAAGCATTTTTGGGGCCCATATTACCCAAGCACATTTTAGCCCCAAATTGCTCCAGCATTTTTTTGGCCCATATTAATAAAGCATGTTTTGATCCAATATGACCACAACATTTGTTTGCCCCATATTACCCCAGCACATTTTGACTGCATATAATCCCAGCAATTTTTTGCCCCATAAAATGCCAGATTTTTTCCAGCCCCATATTACCCAAGCACTTTGTGATCCCATATTACCAAAGCTCTTTTTGGGCCATATGGCCCCTGAATTTTTGTTTGCCCATAATACCCAAGCACGTTTTGGCCTCATATGGCATGAGCACTTACTGATCTATGGAGCCCAACATCCAGTAGACCATTGGGAAGTGACATATCGTCTCAAGGAAGGTCGTGTCTGGCCTGCAAAACATGAGAAATAATGGATATGTGTTAGCTTTGGAAGATAATCAATTTAAATTGATTAAAATAACAAGACTATTGCCAAGCAATAAAAGTCCCCTACTGGCTCCACCATTGTCAGAAATTCCACCATTGTCAGAATATTTTTTTTATTTGTTGCCATAGCAACCAGAATTTTTGACGTAAGAACAAAATGAAATGACGTGCATAATGTCCATATTGCCATCTATCCATGTTCCAAGTTTCATGAAAAAATATTTAGAACTTTTAAAGTAATCACAGGATCCAGAAAACCACCATTTTCAGCAGTATTTCTAGTCTATTTGTTGCCATAGAAACCAGAATTTTTGATGTAAGAACAAAATGAAATAACGTGCATAATGTCCATATTTCCATCTATCCATGTTCCAAGTTTCATGCAAAAAGATTAAAGTTATCGCAGGATCCAGAAAACCACCATTTTCAGCAGTATTTCTAATATATTTGTTGCCATAGCAACCAGAATTTTTGACGTAGGAATAAAATGAAATAACGTGCATAATGTCCATATTGCCATCTATACATGTTTCAAGTTTCATGTTTTTTTTTTAAGAACTTTTAAAGTTATCGCAGGATCCAGAAAAAACACCATTTTCAGAAGTATTTCTAGACTATTTGTTGCCATAGCAACCATAATTTTTGACATAGGAACAAAATGAAATGACGTGCATAATGTCTGTTTTGCTATCTATCCATTTTTCAAGTTTCATGAACAGATATGAAGAACTTTTAAAGTTATCGCAGGATCCAGAAAAAACATACCATTTTCAGCAGTATTCCTAGTCTATTTGTTGCCATAGCAACCAGAATTTTTGACGTAGGAACAAAATGAAATGACGTGCATAATGTCCATATTGGAATCTGTCCATTTTTCAAGTTTCATGAAAAAATATGAAGAACTTTTAAAATTATCGCAGGATCCAGAAATGTGTGAATGACTGACGGACTGACAGACTGACGGACAGAGCGCAAACCATAAGTCCCCTCAGGTGAAACCGGTAGGGGATTAATAATAATCAAGATTCTTCATAAACCAACTTTTTCTTTAATGCATATAAACCATTTGTAAACATTTAAAAAAAAGTTTTATTTGAAATATAAAATATTGTACAACACCATGAGCTTAAAAATAGTTATAAAAATACATGAAATAAACAGCTTAAGCCAGTGAGCGCTGGAACCGGATTTTGAAGGCCTGTGCAAACAGTTTGGATCCAGATGAGACGCCACAGAACGTGGCGTCTCATCAGGATCCAAACTGTTTGCTATTCTGCTAGTATTTTTTGAAAAAAATCGAAGAAAATGCTAATTTTAGAAATTTAGCAGACAACATTTTAGCAGACGACAAATTTCCCAGCATGCAAAGGGTTAAGCCATTTGTTTTTTTTAAACTAGGCTAAACTACTGAGCCTCGTTCTCCGAAAACTGGGCTTAACAAATATGCATAAAGTGTTGTCCTAGATTAGTCTGTACCGTCCGTACAGGCTAATCTGGGACGACATCTAACTCACATGCATTAATCCCAGTTTTTCCAGAACATGGCTCAATTGTATACCCCAAACTCAAAAAAGCTTTTCTGAACTCTAAATAGAGCATGATGGGCAAACTCATCTCAAAATTTGAGAAAAAAACTTGCAGTTGAGTCAGAATAAGGCTAATCAAAAGGACCACACTTTCCGACTTGACTGGATTTTCATTTAAAATAGACTTCCTATAAAATTCCATAAAGGCGGAAAGTATTGTCCCTGATTAGAATGTGCGGACTGCACAGGCTAATCTGGGATGACACTTAATGCACATGCATTAAACCTCGTTATTCCAGAGCAAATCTGAAATACTATTTTGTTCACACCATCAACTTAACACACATTAATAAATGAAATAAGTGACTTAAGACAATTTTTTCTTATACCAGATTTAAGTATTTTTGAAAAATTGGGTCAAGGTTACATACGTCCTCTCTAGGACCAGCACTATGGGGTTGAGTGTGTAGCTGGGCCGTGCATGAGATCGCAGGGGAACGATGAAGTTGTAGAGTCCGTTACTGGCGTAGTCCGCTGCAACGATGATGGCGCGGTTCGGCCAGTTGTACTCCTTGGCGTTGTTGTAGCAACAGTGATCACAGACCTGATTGGATATGGAATGGTATTCTATTGTTATGACCGAATGGATCGTATAACAACGCATCACATAAACTTAGCTTTATCTCATTGATATTTTTGGAACATATGTATTTGATAACTTTATTTTACAATGCTATGAACTTCAAAGTCATATGATCAAATGTATAAAGCAAAAAAACAAGCACTTAATTTGGGAAACCAACTTTAATTTTTTGTATTTTAACATATTTTTACGCAGTTTACATTATCCATATGGATAGAATAATAGGATAACCAGTTAAGTTTATCTCCCTCAGCTTAAAACAAAAGAGCATTCTTTACCCTTTACCACTCAGATACGCATATTGACCCATCTGTTGAAAATCAAAATAAATTAAAGAGCTTTCTTACAAGATTCAATCTTTTTATGCACCGGTAGGGTGGCATATAGCAGTTGAACTGTCAGTCTGTCTGTCTGTCCTTCCGAAAACTTTAACATTGGCAATAACTTTTGCAATATTGAAGCAATTCGATATTTGGCATGCATGTGTATCTCATGGAGCTGCACATTGTGAGTGGAGAAAGGTCAAGGTCATCCTTCAAGGTCAAAAGTCAAACAAGTGATGTGTTTGTGAAACACTATGTCCCCTTTTGAGCGTTTTGACCCATATATTTGACCTTTGACCTTGAAGGATGACCTTGACCTTGCACCACCCAAAATGTGCAGCTCCATGAGATACACATGCATGCCAAATATCAAGTTGCTATTTTCAATATTGCAAAAGTTATGGCCAATGTAAAAGTTTGTGCAAACCAACAAACCAACAAACAGACAGGGCAAAAACAAGACTGGGGGACATAAAAATACAATCCAAGGGAAGTAATAAGCTTTAAAAGGGAGATAATTTCTAAACCTGCCAAATGATATATTGAAATTTTATTTCAAAGCAGCGCAATAGGGGGCATTGTGTTTCTGACAAACACATCTCTTGTTAAGGTTTCATTTTCAATCATAATTAAGATACTGATGAGCAGCAAACATCATAAAACCTGAACTCGCAGGCCGTTCTGGCTTTATGCTGGTTGCATATAGCCATTTTCACTTTAATTCTGAGTGGGAAATGGTTAATACATTTTTATGCTATTAACATTATTCATAAGGGTTGAATAATAGGATAAACAATGACATCTATCATGCTCAGCTAAAAACAATAAAGCATTCTGAAATAATTCCAAATGCGGGATTTTTTGACTTACTAAAACAATTCCCATTGTGTGATTTTCTGACTAACTGAAACAATTCCCAATGTGGGATTCTAGGACTAACTTAAACCATTCTCAATGTGGGATTTTTGGACTAACTTAAACAATTCCCAATGTGGGATTTTTTAACTTACTTAAACAATTCCCAATGTGGGATTTTTGAACTTACTTAAACCGTTCCCAACATGGGATTTTTGGACTAACTTAAACAATTCCCAATGTGGGATTCTAGGACTAACTTAAACTATTCCCAACGTGGGATTTTTGGACTTACTTAAACAATACCCCATGTGGGATTTTTGGACTAACAAAAACCATTCCCAACGTGGGATTTTTGGACTAACTTAAACCGTTCCCAATGTGGGATTTTTGGACTAACTTAAACATTTCCCAATGTGGGATTTTCGGACTAACTGAAACAATTCCCAATGTGGGATTCTAGGACTACCTTAAACAATTCCCAATGAGGGATTTTTGGACTAACTTAAACCGTTCCCAATGTGGGATTTTTGGACTAACTTAAACATTTCCCAAAGTGGGATTTTCGGACTAACTGAAACAATTCCCAATGTGGGATTCTAGGACTACCTTAAACAATTCCCAATGAGGGATTTTTGGACTAACTTAAACCGTTCCCAATGTGGGATTTTTGGACTAACTTAAACAATTCCCAATGTGGGATTTTCGGACTTACTGAAACAATTCCCAATGTGGGATTCTAGGACTACCTTAAACAATTCCCAATAAGGGATTTTTGGACTAACTTAAACGTTTCCCAATGTGTGATTTTTTAACTCACTTGAGAAAGTTGAAGGCAGCACAGGGGACGTTTATCTCTCATGAGATGGCACAGTGTGGGACTGGTCCCGATGTATGGAGTGATTGGCGGGAAACCTCGCACGTACCTGAAGAAGGTAAACAAATAAGATTTATGAGCCTCGCTCTGGGAAAATGGAGCTAAATGCATGTGCCTTAAGTGTTGACCAAGATTAGCCTGTGCAGTCCGCAAGGTTAATCAGGGATGACACTTTATGCCTAGACTGGTTTTTCGCTAAGATGAAACTTCCTTTACGGGAAAAATACCATTAAAGCAGAAAGTGTCTTCCCTGATTAGCCTGAGTTGACTGCACCGACAAATCTGGGACAAAACTTTATGCACATGCATTTTTAATATAGTATACTTTCTTTGGGTTGTTATCCTTGTCAACATAGCATGAAACTGTCCTCCGATACAACCAAATAACAGGGAATAACAGAGAATAATAGGTTACTGACCTATCATTTTGTAATATATCCGTATCCGAACAAATAAATAAACAGTAACAGTAGCACCTGAAAAAGACATTATATGGTTTACTACGTTTAACCCCAAGTCCGGACTTTAAAACATTACTAGAATTTACTTACCCACTATTGTTGTTCGTTATATCAACTATGTTTATAATTAATAATAAGGTACACTATCCTTTGAATTGTTGTTTTCCATAACATAACAGAAAACAATTGTAGCAAAACAAATGTGTATACTAATAATCTGAATGGTCATAATCCAGTGGCATAAACAACATCGTGTTCCATGCATCAAAAGCGTGCGTTTTTGCCCATGAGCAACAACTAGAAGAAGTGTCGTCATGACGAAAGAACTTCTTTTGTTAAAAGGAAGTATATATGTAACTTAACAGCTTATGGCTTTGTATGTTCTGATTAAGGTATCTGTGTGTTCTGTGTCAATACTTATTTCGTGATTATCAATTACAAACTGCTGTGCTCATTTTATGAATTTAATAAAGCATTACTTTCATTATTGCGCTAATCAAGAATGAAATTAAAAATTCTTAAAATGGCAAAAAAAAGGGTGGCAAAATAAAGTTTATACCCAGCAAGAGGCCTGAGATGGTTAGTATTGATGTCAAATCTGAAATAAATTAATAAGTTTATAAATAATAAAGTTTAAACCTACATGAATGTCACTATTGCAAATTGTGGAATTAAAAAGAAATTGAGACAAATTCAAGTATCCATGTGAAATATCCTGTTCAAAGATGCTTTTCTGACCTTAATTCAAGTACAAGAATAATTTGAACAAGTGTTTTTAAGAATGCATTTATTTAACTTACTTGTTTGACATTCTCTTGATACCTTTTGAAGAATGTGATCAATTTCTGAATTTTTAGCTGAAAACCACGCTAATTTTCCCAATTTGACCCGTACCGGTACCATTCCCAAAGTAGTGGGAAAAAAGGATGAGAATACACATTGGTGAGGCATGACCAGCGTTTTTTTTTAATATGATATCTTACAAAATGTCCGGACAGTAACATGTTTTATGTTTATCATACCTCTACTCCACCATTTTACAGAAAAATAATACAATATAACCACTACAACTATGCATTTTTAGTGGAAATGTATATATTGTGTGAAGTTTGACAATTTGCATGATGTCATGTGAATTTGCTCTTAACTCTTTCAGTGCTGGAACCGAATTTTGAAGGCCTTTGCAAACAGTTTGGATCCAGATGAGACGCCACAGAACGTGGCTTCTCATCAGGATCCAAACTGTTTGCTATTCTGATAGTATTTTTTTTTAAATGAAGAAAATGCTAATTTTAGAAATTTAGCAGACAACATTTTAGCAGAGGACAAATTTCCCAGCATGCAAAGGGTAAATATTTTTAAAATATGCTTTTGACATACACAACAACTGACCTAATAAAAATATATCAGGAACCATTGTATCAAGTCAATACCTGCTTAGCGATATCACAAACAGATATATTTATTATATTATAATAATTATATTTTAAACTCTTTAACATTATTAGCTAGAATAAATAAATATCCACTGCTAAACATTTAAGCTTGTATTTCACAGTTTATGAGGTCCTTCCATGCCTGAGGCTGCAAAACGTGTAAACCCGGAGTGTCTCAGCACTCCTATCTAATTAACTTACTAGACTCACACAATTTTGGACGAATTGTGAATTATAGCTGCAATTTCCAGCTATAATTTATACAATATTTTTATTTTTTGGTGTGGTCTCCTGTTGTGGGGGGAAGTACAAAAGGAAACCCCACCTCTCCCGTATGGTGACCACCAACCAAACTCCCTCTAGGAAAACGGGGATTGAAACCCTGATGAACCACTGATTGGATTTATTCATTGGACAAGTCTATATTTACTCCGGATTATCTGGAAAAATCTCTACTTACTCGGGATTTTCATCGTCCTCGTCAGCAAACGGGAAGCTGTCCTCAGATCCCGTCTCGTCCTCCACGTGTACGGTAATGTCCCCAAACTCCAGGTAGGCGGGAACCGGCGCAATGCTCGGGCGCTTCTGTAGGTTCACGTTCGACAGACCTTTTGGTAACTCCAGCTGAGATTTACGACTCCCAGTGCGTTGAATTTTTGATTCACTTGTCATCAGACGCGTGTTTTGAAGTTCAAGCGCCATTGAGCCTTTAAAGGAAGAACATTGGTTTAAAATTATTTGAGTCTCGCTCTGAGAAAGATTTACGATTTGCTGTGCGTTTCATTCCTGATTGAATCATAATCAGACGAGTGTTTTGAAGTTCCAGAGCCATTGAGCCTTCAAAGGAAGAACATGCAGTAACAATTCATGGGGATCACCTATAGGAAGTTTCAATTTAATCGCTTTAGAAATGATGAGTAGTTCTCGATACACACTTAAAACATTTAATGAGGACTGATCAACCAACCCACTTGCCACTGGAAGACAAACTGATAAGCCAAAATTGATTTGCCTCAAAAATGAACTGTAAACGTGACCTTGGACCTCAGGGACATGCTTCAGTGTTTGAAATGCCATCGCATATCCATCCATTATATACATAGTTATTCTGCAAAAAATCTGTTAAGACTTTATGTCTTTTTATTTGACCTTGTATTGTTACTGTAACCTCGAACCTAAGAACTTGGTTTTGTGGTTTAAATTTAGATATTTTTCTTTAGCTTAACTCACCAACGCTCGCAATCACAATGGCAACTTTTGACGTCTGCTCTCTTGATGTGCTCTTATCGGGCCTGGAGTTGTACTGGTTCAGGTGAGCAAGTATGAACTTATCAATGCAAACATGTGCGTAGGGTGTCGTCCCAGATTAGCCTGTACAGTCTGCACAGGCTAATAAGGGTCGACACTTTCCGCCTTAACTGGATTTTTGCTAAGGAGAGACTTCCTTTAAACGAAAAATATTATAAAAGCGGAAAATGTTTTTCACCAAAACTCACCAACACTAGCAATAACGCTGGCGACTTTTGAAGTTTGCTCCGATGCGCCTTGCTTCTTATCGGGCCTGGCGTCGTCCTGGTTTGGGTGAGCGAGTATGAAAGCAGAGTTCTCTTCCTTGGTGATGTTCATGTAAAAGCAGAGATCGCACTCCCGCATGATGTGGCGGGGGCCAGGGTTTAGCTGAATCGTCGAGAGGCCTGAGTTCTGCTGGACGCCCACTAGGCTGACTCCATATCTGAAAGGGTTTGTGAACTTCTGTTGTTTATAAGGTCATTAACAATTATTTGGAGCTGCCTTGTGAAAGGGTTAAACCATCAGCTGAAAGGTCCAGATACCATTGTTTTCTGGATGCCTACTTACTACCAGACTAACCCTAACCTGTGTCTAGTTCCCTCGAAAATCAAATACAATTTAAGAGCTTTCTTACTAGATTCAAGTTTTCAAGGCTTCATTTCCAACCTTAAGATACAGATGAGCAGCAAACAGCATAAAACCTGAACAGACTGCGAGTTACTTGCAGGCTGTTCTGGTTTCATGCTGGTTGCATATAGCCATTTTCACTTTGCTTCTGAGTGTGACAATTTTAAGACATTAACAAATTTGACAGTTTGCATATATATTCCAAATCTCGAATGCTTTTTCAGTGGAAAACAAGATGTGTTTGTGAAACACTATGTCTCCTTTTGAGCAATTTTGACCCATATATTTGACCTTTGACCTTGAAGGATGACCTTGACCTTGACCTTTCACCACTCAAAATGTGCAACTTCATGAGATACACATGCATGCCAAATATCAAGTTGATATCTTCAATATTGCAAAAGTTATGGCCAATGTTAAAGTTTGACGCAAACAAACCAACAAACAAACCAACAAACAGACAGGGCAAAAACAATACGTCCCTCAGTATAGACTGGGGGACATAAAAAGATATGTGTTCCAAAATAAAGAGCTTTTTGTTATTAAGTTCAAAAGCTTTACAAACATGTAATTTTAAATTTTGTTAAAGTCCCAAATATAGACTAATCATAGTTTTTTTAACTTCCAATGAAATTTTCCACTAACACTCTACAATTAAAATGATATATCAGCTTACTTCCTCTGAGCGTGAAATGTATATATTACAAATATAGACTTAAATTGTTAAGTAACACTTCATGTTACAATGATTTCAGCTTACTTCCTATGAGCATGGAACGAGGCGTAGGTGAAGCTTTTCCCGAGGTACTCCCCAAAGAACTTGCTCTCGCCCAACCTCACGTGGTAAATCTCGTTACCCGAGCAACGCCCGTACAACCTCTGCCATTCCTCAGAAGACGTCTGACCCTCCCTTAAATATTTAGTTAATTTTAGCCTGGTCCTGAGAAAACTGGGCTTAATTCATGTGTATAAAGTGTCGTCCCAGATTAGCCTGTGCAGTCTACACAGGATAATCAGGGACAACACTTTCCACATACATTGTTTTTTTTATAAGAGGCAACTTCCTGTTATTCTGCGAAAGCGGAAAGTTCTCAAGGCCTTGTTTTTTTGAGAAGTTTTTTGAAGNTTCTCGATACACACTTAAAACATTTAATGAGGACTGATCAACCAACCCACTTGCCACTGGAAGACAAACTGATAAGCCAAAATTGATTTGCCTCAAAAATGAACTGTAAACTTGACCTTGGACCTCAGGACCATGCTTCAGTGTTTGAAATGCCATCGTATATCCATCCATTATATACATAGTTATTCTGCAAAAAATCTGTTTAGACTTTATGTCTTTTTATTTGACCTTGTATTGTTACTGTAACCTCGAACCTAAGGACTTGGTTTTGTGGTTTAAATTTAGATATTTTGCTTTGGCTTAACTCACCAACGCTCGCAATCACAATGGCAACTTTTGACGTCTGCTCTCTTGATGTGCTCTTATCGGGCCTGGAGTTGTACTGGTTCAGGTGATTAAGTATGAACTTATCAATGCAAACATGTGCGTAAAGTGTCGTCCCAGATTAGCCTGTACAGTCTGCACAGGCTAATAAGGGTCGACACTTTCCGCCTTAACTGGATTTTTGCTTCCTTTAAACGAAAAATATTATAAAAGCGGAAAATGTTTTTCACCAAAACTCACCAACACTAGCAATAACGCTGGCGACTTTTGAAGTTTGCTCTGATGCGCCTTGCTTCTTATCGGGCCTGGCGTCGTCCTGGTTTGGGTGAGCGAGTATGAAAGCAGAGTTCTCTTCCTTGGTGATGTTCATGTAAAAGCAGAGATCGCACTCCCGCATGATGTGGCGGGGGCCAGGTTTTAGCTGGATCGTCGAGAGGCCTGAGTTCTGCTGGACGCCCACTAGGCTGACTCCATATCTGAAAGGGTTTGTGAACTAATGTTGTTTATAAGGTCATTAACAATTATTTGGAGCTGCCTTGTGAAAGGGTTAAACCATCAGCTGAAAGGTCGAGATACCATTGTGTCCTGGATGCCTACTTACTACTAGACTAACCCCAAATCTGAAACATTTCATGAGTGACAGTTGTTTAACCCTTTACCACTCAGCTTTGCAATTTAACCTGTGTCTAGTTCCCTCGAAAATCAAATACAATTTAAGAGCTTTCTTACTAGATTCAAGTTTTCAAGGCTTTATTTCAAACCTTTAGATACAGATGAGCAGCAAACAGCATAAAACCTGAACAGACTGCGAGTAACTTGCAGGCTGTTCTGGTTTCATGCTTGTTGCATATAGCCATTTTCACTTTGCTTCTGAGTGTGACAATTTTAAGACATTAACAAATTTGACAGTTTGCATATCTATTCCAAATCTTGAATGCTTTTTCAGATGAAAACAAGATGTGTTTGTGAAACACTATGTCTCCTTTTGAGCGATTTTGACCCATATATTTGACCTTTGACCTTGAAGGATGACCTTGACCTTGACCTTTCAAAATGTGCAGCTTCATAAGATACACATGCATTCCAAATATCAAGTTGATATCTTCAATATTGCAAAAGTTATGGCCAATGTTAAAGTTTGACGCAAACAAACCAACAAACAAACCAACAAACAGACAGGGCAAAAACAATATGTCCCTCAGTATAGACTGGGGACATAAAAAGATATGTGTTCCAAAATAAAGAGCTTTTTGTTATTAAGTTCAAAATCTTTACAAACATGTAATTTTAAATTTTGTAAAAGTCCCAAATAAAGACTAATCATAGTTTTTTAACTTCCAATGAAATTTTCCACTAACACTCTACAATTAAAATGATATATTCGCTTACTTACTCTGAGCGTGAAATGTATATATTACAAATATAGACTTAAATTGTTAAGTAACACTTCATGATTACAATGATTTCAGCTTACTTCCTATGAGCATGGAACGAGGCGTAGGTGAAGCTTTTCCCGAGGTACTCCCCAAAGAACTTGCTCTCGCCCAACCTCACATGGTAAATCTCGTTACCCGAGCAATGCCCGTACACCCTCTGCCATTCCTCAGAAGACGTCTGACCCTCCCTTAAAAAATTAGTTAATTTTAGCCTGGTCCTGAGAAAACTGGGCTTAATTCGTGTGTATAAAGTGTCGTCACAGATTAGCCTGTGCAGTCTACACAGGATAATCAGGGACAACACTTTCCACATACATTGGTTTTTTTATAAGAGGCGACTTCCTGTTATTCTGCGAAAGCGGAAAGGTTCTCAAGGCCTTGTCTTTTTTGAGAAGTTTTTTTACGTAATTTTGCAATGTAAGTTGGAGTATGCACTGTTTTCACCAAAGGGTTGTGACTTGAAAACATTTAAGCACCAAATATTAAAGCCCAAGCTCTTGAGGTTTCAGAGAAGACATTTTTTTTTTAAGTTTTGATTTAAAAAATCTAATGATTTTTTAAATTAACTTTTAGCTCTGGTGACCTACATATCCAATTAACCAGATAAATTTGGTTAACTTTTATAGAGGGTCAACTAAGGATCATTCCTGATTAGTTTCATTTAAATCTGACAAGCTGCTCAGAAGGTGAATTTCCTCAAAGAAAAAGTCAATGGCTGGACTGACTGAGGGAGGACTGACAACACGGTTTTGTTAATGCTCCACATAAGCACTATGCTAATAAACATTTTCACCATGTTTTATCAAGATTTACGCATAAATATTGCTTCTTAAATTGATACATCCCTTTTTTAAAGTTTTGACCAGATTCAGATTCGAATTTGGCCTAGATGTTGTCAAGATAACCACCATTCTGGCAGAGTTTCATCAAGATTGATTCATAAATGGAGGTTAGCAGTGGTACCAAGGTCTTTATAAGATTTAATCTGATGACCTAGTTGTTTGATGCATGTGACTCAGATTAAACGTGGGCTAGATATTGTCAAGAAAACCACCATTCTGACCAAGTTTCATCAAGATTGAGTCATAATTGTGGTACTAAGGTTTTCATAAGATCTGACCTGGTGACATAGTGGTAAGACGAACATGACCCCAGTTTAAAACTTGGCATATATATTGTCAACATAAACATTTAAACCAAGTTTTATCAAGATTGAGCCATAAATATTGCGTCTTTAGTGGACATTTGTGCAATCATTCATGTAATATTGTCCCCCATTACATCGATGATAAAACTCATCATCAAAACAAAAACACAAAACAAGTATCCTCTAATGTCACATACTGTCCCCTTGATGTGTGCAGCAATAATGTGACGAGGGTTGAGGTGGCAGGACACAGACAGTTGTTGGCCAGCAGGGCGTACTTGAACTCATCAACGCAGACCACATCCTCTGGAAATTGTGTATTAAAAAAGAGAATTCATAATAGGAGCCTTGCTCTTGGAATACTGTGCTTAATGTATGTGGGAAAAGTGTCGTCCCAGATTAGCCTGTGCAGTCTGCCCTCAGCAAATATCAAGCTTAGGCGGAAAGTGTTGTCCCTGATAAGCCTATGTGGACTTCACAGGCTAATCTGGGGCAACACTTTAAACACATGCATTAAGCACTATTTTCCCAGAACGAGGCTCATTAGTTTGTAAAGATTTTACCTCTGGATCCAGTAAGTCCATTGCCCGAAAGATTTGAATGAAATCCAAACTTCATTCGATCTCAAGTGAACAATAAAAATAACAGTTATCCCAATAAAAATCAATATTTTGAATCTAAAATCTGGAAAAAAATAATACACTATTTTGATACCTAACTTAAAACAAAGCATTAAAAGCAGAAGAGGGCCACGATGGCCCTATGTCTCTCACCTGAGTTAAATAAGAACTAAAACTTCATGNTTTTTATGAGAAACATTAATAAATTACCCTTTAAAAATGCATACTAAATTTGATATGCGCCAAGTTTGCCAAATAAGACATTACAGTTTTTTAAAGTAAATTGACAATTGAGCCTTGTTCTGGAAAACCTGAGCTTAATGCAGTTGCCTTAAGTTTCGTTTAAGATTAGCATGTGCAGTACATACAGGCTAATCAAGGACAACACTTTCTGCCTTAACTTAACATTTCCACCTAAACTGGATTTTTGGTTAGAAGAGACTTCCTTTAAACAAAACATTCCGAAAAAGCGGAAAGTGTCGTACTTGATTAGCCTGTGTGGACTGGGATGACACTTTACATACATGCCTTGCCTTAAATCCAGTTTTCCCAAACAGCGGCTCAATTGATCAAATTATGGTTTAAATAAAGCATAGCTCTTTTTTGGTCCATACCGCAGCATCCTTTTGTTCCACGTTTTGTGACGAGATGATGAAACAGGCTTCTGCATCCTGGACCCTGCAGCGGGCGAGGTCAATATCTTTAAGGGCCGAGCCCTGGATGAATATTACACGCTGGGCCCACATGGGCACCTGCAGCAACACCTTCATGGTGGGGTCAAGGTCACACGGAGAAAGCAGTACCACAAAATAGTCCTGAAGTGTAGGAATAGATGAATGTAATGAATATAAACAAGTACCCCAAAGTAGTCCTGAAGTGTGGGAATAGGTGAATGTAATGAATATAAAGAAGTACCCAAAGTAGTCCTGACGTGCAGGAATAAGAACATTTAATTAATATAAAGTAGTACAAAGGAGTCTTGAAGTGTAGGAATTGGTGAATGCTATTTATATAAAGTAGTACCAAAAAGTGTAGAAATAGGCGAATGTAATTAATATAAAGTACAATAAAAATGTCTTGCAGTGAGAAAATAGGTGCACATAATAAACATAAAGAAGTTCCATACTGAAATCTTCTTGGAGTTCATAAGTTTGAAGAATGAAATAAAGTCATCAAGATAATAGGTGGATGTTATAATCATAAAGTAGTGCAATACTGTAATCTTCTTCAAAAGTATGAATTTTAAGTGTAAAATAAAGTCATTAAGAGTAGTAATACATGTAGAGAATGATGTATGACAAAAGGTCGTCAAATATAGGAACATGTTACAAGGGATTAATGAATAAAAATAATGATTAACTTGCAATTTATTTGCTCTGGGAAAACGGATTTCATAGATGGTGCGCAAAGTGTCGTCCCAGATTAGCATTTGCACAGTTTGCACATGCTAATCAGAGATAACACTTTCCGCTTTTTATGGAATTTTTCAATCAAAGGAAGTCTCTTGACACTTTACCTGCACTTTTGGGTGCGAGTAGAACTCATTCAGGAAGTCCATGACGGTGTCTGCCTGCAGTGTGGTGGTGCAGACGACAACGTGTTTCTCGGTCTGGGCTCGGTGACTGCTGTACGCCCCGCCCTGCTTCTGGCGCTCCATCCATGTGTATGCTAGCTGCTCGAACTGTAGGGCGAATAATGAGGGGAAAATCTCAATTGTATAAATGCTAATATGTTGACTTAATTTTCATACTATAATTATTAACCCATGTGTATGCTAGCTGCTCGANTATATACATGTACAAGCAAACAAATGATGATTATATTATTAACATTTTGTTCTAAAGAAAGAATTTTTTAATTATAATTGAAATGATATACTTGACTTTCAAGTAGTTTCAGCACATGACAGTTTAAAGAATATTCTTAACTTAGCCTTTTAGACTTAAGTCTATGAATGGGTTTGTGAATATGGGTAGGCCAATGTGTTACTGGTTAATAAATATAAAATTTCATTATCTCATTTGTTCTCACCTGCAAATTTGACGTGAAATTTGTTCTCCGGTCTGAAGATCTGCACATACTGTGGACACTCTGGGGCGAAGTCTTTGATGGCCCAGGATCTCATGATGGTGTGCTGATCCTTAAAAAAAAAGCCTCGTTATGGGAAAAGTGGGCTTTATATTCATCTTCATCAAATTTCATGTTGACTTTTTTTGTGGACACATACAGTAACATTCGTGGATTTTTTTTTTTTAAACAATAAAGGAATTTTTGTCAGTCATTTTTGATGTGTTTGTGTTAAATGGATGGATTAATCAACCGCGAAATCAGCAAACATTAATGTCCCATCAATAATAATGCTTTTACAGTACCCTGCAGTGCATTGTCTCTAGGACAGACAACTCGGAAAGTGTTGTATTGCAACTCAAACATATTAACAGGAATATCATTTAAACCAAACCACAATTTTTTTTTTATGAGAAACATTAATAAATTACCCTTTAAAAATGCATACTAAATTTGATATGCACCAAGTTTGCCAAATAAGACATTACAGTTTTTTTAAGTAAATTGACAATTGAGCCTTGTTCTGGAAAACCTGAGCTTAATGCAGTTGCCTTAAGTTTCGTTTAGGATTAGCATGTGCAGTCCATACAGGCTAATCAAGGACAACACTTTCTGCCTTAACTTAACATTTCCACCTTAACTGGATTTTTGGTTAGAAGAGACTTCCTTTAAACAAAACATTCCATAAAAGCGGAAAGTGTCGTACCTGATTAGCCTGTGTGGACTGGGATGACACTTTACATACATGCCTTACCTTAAATCCAGTTTTCCCAAATCGTGGCTCAATTGATCAAATTATGGTTTAAATAAAGCATAGCTTTTTAATGGTCCATACCGCAGCATCCTTTTGTTCCACGTTCTGTGACGAGATGATGAAACAGGCTTCTGCATCCTGGACCCTGCAGCGGGCGAGGTCAATATCTTTAAGGGCCGAACCCTGGATGAATATTACACGCTGGGCCCACATGGGCACCTGCAGCAACACCTTCATGGTGGGGTCAAGGTCACACGGAGAAAGCAGTACCACAAAGTAGTCCTGAAGTGTAGGAATAGATGAATGTAATGAATATAAACAAGTACCCCAAAGTAGTCCTGAAGTGTAGGAATAGGTGAATGTAATGAATATAAAGAAGTACCCAAAGTAGTCCTGACGTGCAGGAATAAGAACATTTAATTAATATAAAGTAGTACAAAGGAGTCTTGAAGTGTAGGAATTGGTGAATGCTATTTATATAAAGTAGTACCAAAAAGTGTAGAAATAGGCGAATGTAATTAATATAAAGTACAATAAAAATGTCTTGCAGTGAGAAAATAGGTGCACATAATAAACATAAAGAAGTTCCATACTGAAATCTTCTTGGAGTTCATAAGTTTGAAGAATGAAATAAAGTCATCAAGATAATAGGTGGATGTTATAATCATAAAGTAGTGCAATACTGTAATCTTCTTCAAAAGTATGAATTTTAAGTGTAAAATAAAGTCATTAAGAGTAGTAATACATGTAGAGAATGATGTATGACAAAAGGTCGTCAAATATAGGAACATGTTACAAGGGATTAATGAATAAAAATAATGATTAACTTGCAATTTATTTGCTCTGGGAAAACGGATTTCATAGATGGTGCGCAAAGTGTCGTCCCAGATTAGCATTTGCACAGTTTGCACATGCTAATCAGAGATAACACTTTCCGCTTTTTATGGAATTTTTCAATCAAAGGAAGTCTCTTGACACTTTACCTGCACTTTTGGGTGCGAGTAGAACTCATTCAGGAAGTCCATGACGGTGTCTGCCTGCAGTGTGGTGGTGCAGACGACAACGTGTTTCTCGGTCTGGGCTCGGTGACTGCTGTACGCCCCGCCCTGCTTCTGGCGCTCCATCCATGTGTATGCTAGCTGCTCGAACTGTAGGGCGAATAATGAGGGGAAAATCTCAATTGTATAAATGCTAATATGTTGACTTAATTTTCATACTATAATTATTAACCCATGTGTATGCTAGCTGCTCGATCTGTAGATCATCAAAATATTATAATTGAGCCCCGTTCTTGAATCAGGGCTAATTGCTTGAGCGTAAAGTTTTGTCCCAGATAAGCCTGTGCAGTAAACACAGGCTAATCATGGATGACACTTTCTGCTTGAGCTGAATTTTTTGTTTAAACAAAGTGTCTGTTAAATAATAATTCAATCGAGGCGGAAAGTGTTGTCCTTGATTGCACAGGCTAATTTGGGATGACACTTTATCCACAAGCATTAAGCCCAGGTTTCCCAGAACAAGAATCACATTATGATGTGGTGTAGTTTAAGAATAGCTTTGTAATGCAGACGAAAATAGGTTTCTTTATCTGAACCTGTATGCTTGGCCCTGCTTTTGGCGCTCTATTAACCCTTTGAGCGCTGGAACCGAATTTTGAAGGCATTTGCAAACAGTTTGGATCCAGATGAGACGCCACAGAACGTGGCGTCTCATCAGGATCCAAACTGTTTGCTATTCTGATAGTATGCTTTGAAAAAAAGTGAAGAAAATGATTTTTAGAAATTCAGCAAACGACATTTTAGCAGACGACAAATTTCCCAGCATGCAAAGGGTTAAAGTGTACGCTAGCTGCTTGAACTGTAGAGCTTACAGCAAACAATGAGGGTAAAATATAGATTTAATGAATGTTTAAACTTAAGTTAAAACTAAATTTTTATACAGTTATTTTGCCTATAATAATCCATGTTTTCGCTAACTGCTCAAACTGTAGAGCGAACAATGAGGTAAAACTCTCCATTTCATGAATCAAGAGCAAAAATACAAAGGGGGAAAACATTCAATTTCATGAATTCCAATAAGTAAAACGCTCCATCCAAGTGTATGCTATATGCTCAAACTGTAGCTCAACCCCAACATACCTGAGTGGGTAGAATGAGCAGGGCTGCTGTGATCATGCCCATGATGAACATCTGGCTGGGCCATATGTCGGGGTAGATGTCCCCGTAACCGACTGTCGACAGGGTGACTATCGTGAAGTACGTACTCTGGAACAGGTCCAGCTGTCGGTTCCCTCCTCGTTGTAAATGCTGGATACCACAGGCACTGGATACAGATATTTATTGACGATAAAATAATATTACAATTGCACATTGCTTATCTGCACGTTTGCACCTACTGATCCTTAAATACTATATACACATAAATACTACATAATAATTAATTTACTATATATTGTCCTCTTTGTGTCATTTAAATTCGATGATATACCACTGATAACTAACTCTTTTAACTAACAAGAACAAATTGTGTTAACAAACATTTGCATCGGCAATGGCATGTCATATATATGCCATATATGCTGAAGTTCTGAATACATATTATGTTCGGTGAACCTTTGTTACATTGATTTCTTATAAATGTGGATAAATAAAAACATTCATTTTGAATCTCTCACACATATTGCTTTCATTAATATTCTTTTGTCTATGTTTATTGGCTTCAAATCTTCATTTTTATATTTAGATACAATATACCTATCGTTTTTCAGCAACCAATACATTCTGGTAAGCAACCCATATTGGCCCAGAAATGGATGTAGTTTGTTTCCCATTTTATAGTTTGTAACAAAACTTGGCACAGACAATGTAAGGTCCCTTAGAGATGAAACAATATTGTGTGATTAAACAAAATGAAATCACACACATCAATTTAAAACACGCTCCGAAACCACCTGTAAATGAGCATGACATTTTGTGCAACTGTACCAAGTATTCCCTCTCCTTTAAAAAGCAGTTTGTCTTCAAAATTGTGCCTCAAAATGTTTGTCATTTTATTAAGCTTCAATATATCTTAAGTGTTGAGATTAAGTCTAGAAAGGTGAACACAACAAAACATGTCACCATATTCAGACCATTGATACATTTGTAGATAACATAGAAATAAAATACATGGTTTTACCAAAACTGCTTTTTTATATATGGTTTTAGGTATCCATTACATTTTCTGTTCAGTTTACCTGGTAAAGACAAGGCATATCAAAGTTTCTGTTCAGTTTACCTGGTAAAGACAAGGCATATCAAAGTTTCGGACAAGATCATGAGTTGCTGAGCAAGAGCAGACTGAGACTTCTGCATCACCCGGTGAAGGTCATTCTGAAAAGGTCAAACATCAGAGTCCAAGGTCATGACTGTATAACCAAAAATGTGAAAAAAAATGCAGCGTTTTTTCTTAACTTGCGCAGCAAAGGCTATGTGCTTTCCTGCAGTCTTTCAGTCAAGGTCAAAAGAAGGAGGTCAAGGTCACTTTGACAAAATAGTCGAAGACATATACGGAGAGTTATATATAAAATTCCGGGACCCTTTTTTTACCTATCAGGAGATAATACACTGAAACAAGATCTACTAGCTGTTTGTTAAACTGCTATGCCAGCGTAAACTTAACAATTCTTAAGGCGCTTTGAATGATGATTAAAATTGAGTCACATAAAAAATTATAAGCCTCCAAAATGTCCATCAAGTTTAATATAGATTCTGTCGAACGTTTATACTAAAATAATGGAACTGGCATAAAAGGCGAATTTTATTTGATTCAAGGTTCACAAATCCTTATGTCAACCCATGCGAAAGACGAAAAAATTGTGTCAGACACGATGTCCGATAACCTTTAATTCTTATCGAACCTCATCAGATTTTATCGGACCTCGTTCTTCTTAACCAAAGAATAGAAAATACCTTTTGTAAATTATTTTTAGGATTGTGACGTATTATTATGACTTTCACAATGTTTAGCAATACTAAATACAATAAAATAACAACTAAATTAAAACCTTAAAACCCGTTCTATGAAAACATATATCATGAGAATGAGTCTGACAGTAACAGTACACACTTCACAGCTCAACGTGTTTTGTTTAAAATCTGTTATCAGAAATGAAGCGATTAAAAATTTACAAAAATAAAAGGTACTACAAGAAGGTATAACAATATGAAAGTTATCCACGTTCTCGCGATCGTTGACACAGCCGCTTCTACTTCTACTTCTTCATCAAATCTTGACACGGGACAGGCAGCGGTCTTGTGGCTCCCCGCTTTCAATTAACAATCATCACAACACTCAAAACCAGCAAAATTCATTTCAACCACGCAATATTGTGTCGCCTACGTCACGAAACAAGGTGCACTATTTGACTGGTTCTAAGAATCGTGCTTTGAGTTTGTTACGTCACCAGCAAAGACTGGTGGGTAAAATAGTTAAATAATATATCAAAGTGATATAAACATAAACAAGTCCGTTTTTTTTTACATATTCCGAGTTAAGTGTTCTTTGTTAATCAAAGTTTTACCTATTGTTGGTGTTTTTTTTTGTCGGACGCAAGGTCAGACAGTTTCTGAAATATTATCGGACCACATCAAATTTTATCGGATTTCTGAGGTCTGACATCTTTGGCATTGGTTGCTTATGTATATTCTAATTAATTTTTTTAAATAACATTTTATATGGCAGTGATGCCCGTGGCTTAGTTCAAGGGAACATAACTCATTCAGGAATGAGTGGTCATAAAAAATTCTGCCTTGTACATCTACAATTCATAGTGACGACATAATTTAAGTTTCAACTGTATGGCTTGAGAAATGAGGAAGTGTTTCACTCCAAAAACAAAACATTTTTTATGGCAGTTACATTGCTAGGTTCAAGGGCACATAACCCATGAAAAAATGGATCAGTGTTATATATCTGTTTACCACTCAGCTATGCTTTTTGACCCATTTGTAGTCTCTCAGAAAATCATATTAAATTTAAGACCTTTCTTAATAGATTCAAGTTCTAACCCTTTGCATGCTGGGAAATTTGTCATCTGCTAAAATGTCGTCTGCTGAATTTCTAAAATTAGCATTTTCATCACTTTTTTTCAAAGAATACTATCAGAATAGCAAACAGTTTGGATCCTGATGAGACGCCACGTTCTGTGGCGTCTCATCTGGATCCAAACTGTTTGCAAAGACCTTCTAAATCCGGTTCCAGCAGTAAAAGGGTTAAAGGCTTCATTTAAAACTCTAAGATACTAATAAGCAGTAAACACCTGAACAGACTGTGAGTTACTCAGCCAATTTCAATTTGCTTCTGAGTGGGAAAGGGTTAAACCACAAATACTTACAAACATGTTCTGCATGGACTGCTTGCCAAGCCAGCAATTCAGGAAAACTGGAATGAACAGCCCTCGAAGTGACGGCCAGAATACCTGAAAAGCAAATTCATAAATAAATTAGCAACCTTCTGGGAAAACTGGGCTGAATGCATTTGCGTAAAGTGTTGTCACAGAATAGCCTGTTCAGTCCGCACAGGCTAATCAGGGAGGAACTTTCCCACTTTCTGCCCAAACTTGATTTCACCTTAAAGAGACTTTTCTTAAAACCAACAATACCATAACAGCAAAAAGTGTGGTATCTGATTAATCTGGGTAGAAACTAAACGCACATGCATTAAGCCCAATTTTCTCAAAAAGAGGCTCAAATCCAGAAATTAGCAGTTAATGTTTATCCCATCAGCATGCTTGCATTGACAAAAACATCACACAGTGGAATAAACCAAGCTTTATTTCAACTGTGTTGCAAACAGCAAACATGAATAGTTTACTGACGTATTTTGTTTATTTTCATGACATATTTTCAAGTGTTGCATGTGTTTTTTTTAGCAATTTCATTTTGTTTATTTTGTGAAATGATGGGCTAAAAAGAATACAAGGTAAGTGTAAATAGGTTTATTTGGTCAGAACAAAAACCTGAACTAGTTGTCAAGCGTCTTGGTTTAGGTTGTCAAATCCTTGCTTAAAAAACGACTAGGAAACCAATATTATGTGTTCTATACTAATGTTTTCAGATTTTCTGGGGTCCTAAGATATTCCTGAAACTATGGCATAGAATTCTTAAGAAGTAATACTGACAAAATCCATGGAAACTATTTACCCATTCTAAAAGAATATTTTAGTCAAGTAAAAAGTGAAAGCATTTCTTACGGTGACTATGAATGGAACTGTCAGGCACAGCTCAAGGATGAATTCCATGGACACAATCTGCTGTAGAATGTTCCCCTGAAACAGACATACCAAGGGATGAATTCCATGGACACAATCTGCTGTAGAGTGTTCCCCTGAAAAAGACATACACCAAGGGAAAAGTATATATGAGTAGCGTTGTATGAAAACAATCAATTTTTAGTTTGCGAGTTATTCTGATAAAGACATACCAAGGGAAAAGTATATGTGAAAAGCATCGTGTGAAAATTGACCTTATAATGACAACTTAATTTTAGTTTTTGAGTTATTCTGATAGAAGACAAGAGGACCATGATGGCCCTCAAGTGCTTGCCTGATTTGCAGACTATAATGGTTAAAGATTTTTTTCTGATAAACGGAACAAACTTAGTACCAGAACAAAAGGATAGACCTAAATAAGCAATAAATGTGTCCAAAGAGCATGGATGCCCCAATATTCCTCTTATGTCTTAAAACTTAAAATACAAACTGTTATATATAGCAAAATTTGACTTTTGATCTCTAGTGTGGCCTTGACCTTTGAGAAATGGACACTGTTGTTAGACCCAAAATGCTGTCTCCCAATGGTTGCCCTTTATGGTAAGTTATCTTAAAATAGCACGATGAATGACACAGTTGCAATCTGAACAAGCTGTTTTATGGCCAAATTTGATTATTGAACTCTTCAGTATGACCTTGACCTACAATGAACTGTTTTATCAATTATTTAAAACTTAAGATTCAAATTGAAAACGAAATAGCCCCCAACAGTGATACACTTCATATATTTGAACAGAAATGGAAACACATTAAATTTTCATAACAAGTCCAATTTGCTTTCTACCCACTTTATGCAACTCATCTTTTTTTATAATTATTCTTTTTTTTTTGTCACCTATCTCAAACAACCAAAGAAAAAAAATACATAATATTTTATGAACTTTTTTTTTAATCAAAAGGAAACCACAAGGTCAAAAAGTATATATTAGCATATCTTGTATAACATGTTTGAACATTATTGCTGCTACATGGTATCACTTTGTTTTATGATCATATACATGTATACATTGTATGTCTTATATTGAATAATAAAAAAAAATGACCTTGACCTTTGAGTTAATTTAACACCAGACTTGTTGTCTCACAACAAATTGCATTTTGCCAAAAAAAATAATCCACAAATATATAGCACAGTATCATTAAGATTGAGTCATAAATGTGGCCTCTTGAGTGGTTACAAGGCTTTAGCAAGATTTGATGTGGTGACCTTGTGTTTGGACACACATGAGCCAGATTCAAGGGCAGCTTATATATTGTAAAAATAAACATTCTGACCAAGTTTCATCAAGATTGAATCATAAATGTTGCCTCTAGACTTTTGAGAAGCCTTTTTGACATAAGGACCTAGCTTTGGAAACACATGACCCACATTCAAACTTGGCCAATATATTGTCAAGATAAACACTCTGATCAAGTTTTAAACCTGATTGGATGAAAAATGTTGACTCTAGAGTGTTACTGAGCTAAAAGTTGACGATGAACTATACACACTGCACTTAACACAATGCTATACACCATACATAGGGTGATTCCAAAAGTTCACTTAGAGGTTACCTTGTAACTGAGGTACTGCACCAGTATGGTCTCTGAGAGGCTGATAATTGCCACGGTAACCTGAACGATGTGCAGAGCAACCCCTCTCTCCACCCACCAGATACGCTCCCTTAAAAAGAATCAGACACAATTTAAATAAACCTTGCTCTGGGAATTCTGAGCTTAATGCGTGTACGTAATGCATGGTTTCAAATAAGCCTCCCTCTGAGAAGACGGGGCATAATGCATGTGCATAAAGTATCGTCCCAAATTAGCCTCCCTCTGAGAAGACGGGGCATAATGCATGTGCATAAAGTATTGTCCCAGATTAGCCTGTGCAGACTTAGGGACAACCATTTAATGGTATTTTTCGTTTAAAGGAATTTCCTTCTTAGGAAAAATCTAGTTTAGGCGGAAAGTGTTGTCCCTGATTAGCCTGTACAGAATGCACAAGCTGATCTGGGAAGACACTTTACAAACTTGTTTTCCCAGAGCATGGCTCAAATAATGCATGTTACTACGCATTTTAAGCTTATGATAGCCATGTTAACATGGTGTGTCAATCCTCCCCTCTCTCCACCAACAGATAAGGTCTATGAACAGTAGCAGACACATTTTAAATTATGTATTTAACAACATATTTTGAAGCTGATAATCCAGGTAACCTAGATAATATCTTCATGGTAACCTAAACAATATGTTGAACGTCGTTTCTTTTGGACCACCAGATAGGCTCCCTGTACAGAAGCATAGGTTATTTGTACTATGCATTTTATAACGCGTTTTAAAAATGATAATCGCCATGGCAATGGAGACAATATATATATGGTAACCAGGATATCGCTATGGCAACTTCAGTATTTTGTACAATGACCCCTCTCTCCACCAACCAGAGACGCTTCCTGAATAGAAGAAGACGCAATTTATATGTATGGGCCTCGTTTTGGAAAAACTGGTCTTAATGCATGTGCGTGTCATTGTAGATCATTAAAGCCTGTTTAATATGCACAGGCCAATCAGGAACAACACTTTCTGCCTAAACTGGATTTTCATTAAGAAGAGACNTATATAGTGCATTCGTGCATGCTGAGTGTTTGGTGTAAGACATTTTTTCTTCCAGTCCCATCCAGGCAGGTTGACCTGATACTAGAGGTTTAATGAAAATAAGTGACAACAAACACATGTTTTTACTACTTTTATTTGTTTAAAGATCATTAAAATTGACAGTTGAGATTGTTTGTATTATTGATGCACTTGGCAAATACAGATGACAAGGTGCGTGGGAAAAAAGTAGTGCCGATTCGGCAATTGATGACGTCATTCGTGCCGTGTATTATAGCAGAAATTTAATCAACGGGGCTATAATCAACCGAAATCACTGTAAAAGTGGGATAAATATATTTACAACGAAAGGCAAGATTTATGATATTAGTTTAATAACTACTTCTTAATAGATCATGTTCACGTCGAAATATTTGTATATGCTGTCGTAATGATTTACACATTTTATTCTAGTGTTACTCTTATTATGTTTTATTATGAAAAGTGCTTGGTAGTCCGCCAATGTAAAAACAAGATAATTCATGTTGTTTGATAACATTTCATACAACGCAGGATATTCGTATCGAGTCTGACTTGTTTACAGGGTAATAACATCCGTATGACGATACATGATTTGAATAATAAACCATAAACACCACACCTACATATCCTTAACAATTTCTCCCATTTACGACAAATAAAACAAAACATATTTACGCTCCAGCATTACTTATAATTGTATCTATGTGTTCGGTATGCTATTAACCCATTTATGCTAAGCGTCTAGAAAAAAGGCCTTGGCAAACAGCGTAGACCCAGATGAGACGCCGCATGATGCGGCGTCTCATCAGGGTCTGCGCTGTTTGCTTAAAGGAATTTCTGTAAGAAATATTCGAAATATAGAAAAAAAATATACTAGACGTCCCTTATTTTGGAAATAAATTGACCCAATTTAGAAGGATGGGAGAGTCCAATAGGCATAAATGGGTTAAAGTGTCAAAATATTACTCTGATGTTCAACGTTTGATTACACTATTGCTTGAGGCGTGTAGGAATGACATTCTTTACGAAAATGTAATTCAATTACGGTTACGCTCTTAAAGGTACTTGTTCAACATATGTGCATTTTCAAGTATATGTATATATCATAAACAAATATCATTAAGAATAAAACATGTCCTATTATAAGCATTAGTATAAGTATTCACCTTTAAATTGTTATAAAACAATGATAACTAAATATAAAATAACCTAACCTTTCTTAATTAAACACAATAGTCACTTCTTGTATCAACCAGTATAAACGTTTACATGAAGATGGCAATTACACAAAACAGTATTTCAATAAATGAACCCAAAACGTTGATCTTTCCACGCAGTCCTCATTGATATGCACCAACATGTCGCAGATATACATAGGCTGCAGGTAATAACGACAATAAACATGGTGGCGTACCCAAATGGCTTTTAAATAACTCATACTACTCCTTGTTGAACATCTGTTTATAGATGTTCCACACCAGGAGGCAAAGTGTTAAAACTGAAAAACATATATGTTTTCTAATTTTATATGGGATGGGGCAGCAATTATTTAACACTTTGTTGCTATTAAATCATATTATGTTGGATAACTTGTCATGACTGATATACATGCGTTTGCAAAAACAATGAAATTACGTGGGTTAAGTGTAAAGTAGTGGATATGTTTAACATTTCTTTGTGACATATAGCTCGACAACATCACGCTGGTCATGCGATACTTCGATAACGGATGACACTTCGATAACAGAGAAAAACAAAAGCCACGCGCGAGAGGTGAGTTCCTCAGTTTTTAGTAAACGTGTATCCTTAATATTAATGTTTGAGACACGGTACATGGTGGAGTTAATAAATGGTATATTCGTTTGCATGTATTGTGAAGAAAAACTTCACTGAAGAATGGTAAGTTTTTGTCTAAGTATGAGAAAAGTCAAGCGGTAAAGAGCATAAACTGGATAATCAGTACACATTTTCACAAAATAAACATACTTAGAGATATTGCAATAAAGTATTTGCTATATCAGCATGTAGAGTAATTACTGTGCTTCAAATACTAAAATATTGATAGTAATTAACTACATATAAACACAGATAGAGCATATTTTAATAAGTGGTATGCATGATGTTGAAGACACTTTGATTCTCGATGAAGGGCACGTTGGATTACGCATTCTCTCAACAAATTGAGCACTGCGATATCCGTGTTTTGTCTTCTACTTGAAGTGCGTTTATTTATATTGTTACTATTCTTATGAAAGTGTTTGCTATTCCAGCATGTAGAGTAATTACTGTTATTAAAATACTGAAATGTTGAGAGTATCCAATGAAATATGAACGAAGATAGAGCATGTTTTAATTGTTGGTATACATGATGTTGTAAAAACTTTGCTTTCCGATAACGGACACGTCGGATAACGGAGAATTTGACACTCTGATATGTTGTAGACCGGCGAGAGTGCGTAGTATCAAGGAAGCATACATCGAGAGACATGTATTTAAGCTTCAACGTTACAGTCGATTTAAAAAAAATGAAACTTCCCGCTTAAATGGTCAGATTTTAATCCCAAAGATGTCTTAATTGAATATGCCATTAAAAACAAAATCATGATCACAATATAAAGTGATAAGAAAAATGAAGCACATTTTCGGTATTCGTTTTTAATTTACGTCTGTACAGAAATTGTTAATTATTGATTGCCTACTATAACATAATTCAACTTTGAATTTTGCATTTCTGGTTCACTAAAAATACCGTGTTTTATCTGTTAAAAACTGTCGAGTAATCGGGAAAAGAAGTGCCATTGTCATTGAGATGATCGGCTAAAGAAGTGTCCGTGAAAATGTAGCATCCGACTCTTTAAACATTTGAATTTCCTCAAATACGTCAGTAAAGTACACATTTAACGTGTTGTAACATTAATAGACATATTTATCTTTAAATTTGAATATTAAAAACGTTCTTGATTTATATCTTAGTATTTTTATTTTGTTGAAAGTTGTACTGATCATCCAGTTCATGCTAATTTTCGATGGAATTTTATCGTTTTTTCCCATATAATCCACCGTTCTTCCGCGAATTTCTTAAATTATTAACAATCAATTGGCCAAAAATATCACGTGCCTGAAAACCAAATAAATAGAACATTAATGCAAAAAGCTGAAGAACTCATCTCTCGCGAGTGGCTTTTGTTGTCCTCTGTTATCGAAGTGCCATCCGTTATCAAAGTATCCGCATTACCGGGGTGACGTTGACCTGGCACTAATGCACAACATAATCATAAATTAAACGCTTGGAGTGTTTCCTTAATTTGCCCTCGTACACGTTTTGCACGAGTTTAAGGAAACCATAACAGTATATTAACAATAGAAAGGTGCTTTCATTGCTTTACGTGCATGTTCAACTTTTAAGTAACACTCGCGGATGAAAGTAGTATGCTTTTCAGAGATCGTACATTAATTCAGTGAGTGTAATAGAATGTACAATTCTTACGTTTATCTCGCTTCTTTACCCTTTGAACGCGATACACGATATTTTGCGCGATACTCAAAGCGACGCACGATATTTTGCGCGACACACGAAGCTACGCGTCATATTTTGCGCGATACACGAAGCGACACGCGATATTTATCACGATATATCGCCATTTGGGCTACCTACACAAGGGCGATATTTCGTGATACATTCTCGCGCGTCGCTTCGTGTATCGCGCAAAATAACGCGCGTCGCTTCGAGTGTCGCGCAAAATATCGTGCGTCGCTTTGAGTATCGCGCAAAATATCGTGCGTCGCTTTGAGTATCGCGCAAAATATCGTGTATCGCTTCGTGTGTCGTGTGTCGCCCTTGATGAAAGAATTCCAATCCTTATGTTATTTAACGCAAACTATTGAACTTCATTAAAAAAAACACACACACATTTTGTATTTAGGAACCTTCATAACCATACATTTTCTTGAAAAGCATTCAAAACTGAATGCATTTAAGATATAAAAAAGGCATGCGATGTGATATGTTGAAAATTGAAATTGACACGTATCAAAACTCCTGTTTTTTATATTCAACTTTTGTCCGTCTACTGTTTCATTCATTGTACCACGCCTTCTCGCAAGTATCACGCTGAAGTCTCCAATCTTAAAGCATGAAAGTGATTTATAAGTGAACATCAATATTTCCCTGCACACAGGTCGAGAAAAGAAAAACATAACAAACGTGATTAGATGAAAACATGCATTCCAGTTAATATTTGTCCGTACTATTTTATTTCAGAGAGTGTATCATCGCACAGCTCAATTATTAATTATATTGTAACCCTCAGCCAAATCTCTGTACTGATACTGAAAATTAAAGGTTTACTATAACCTTGGAGCACATTAATAACAGTTTTATATAAATTACTGACTTTTGATAGATGGTGGCTGGATGCTCGCATCAATCAGGGGGCTTGTATCCGTGGTGGAACATGATCAGGAACATGGTTGGCCATGGTAAAAAAAAACATGGACCATGGTCGGCAATGGTGACCATGGTTAACCATGGTCGACAATGGTGACAAAAGACAGACCATGGTTGGACATGGTCACAAAAAACATGGACCATGGTCGGCAATGGTGACAAAAGACAGACCATAGTTGGCCATGGTAAATTAAAACATGGACCATGATCGGCAAAGTTACTTTTATTTTCATTTTAGTGTTCCCATGGTGTTTAATGTTCATTTACATAAAATATGCAATAATGTAAATTGTTCTTGGAAGAACTAAAAGAACAGTTTAAGAAAGTTTTAAGGCATCTTATTTCAAGAACACAAACATGTACATTGCATTGCTGTTTTTACAAAGGAAGAATATTGTGTGCACAGGAAGTTGAAATGGAAGCAAGCTGAATGAAGCCACATGGTTTATGTTATATTTGGAAATGTAAGTCTTTAATAAATTACCGGCTAAACTGATCAGCCATTGGTTCCATTTCAACTTGTTTGGCACTGTGTTTACTTATGTTTCCCAATTTTTGCTACATTGTATCACTCTTTCCTCTGCTTTATGAATGTTTTTGTCATCAACAGAATCAGAAGCATAACCAATAATTTCATACTCATTGACTGTTTGCCAACATACCGATGAATTGTCAGCAATTCTAATGATTTTATTACAATGTTGAACTTTGCAGTTATCATCAGCATTTTTCCGTCAAAAGACCGTGGTGCCGTGTTACAAAAGGAAGGCCATATGACCATGGTCTACCATGGTAGACCATGGTCATATGACCATGGCCAATCACGTTTTGTTAAATGGCACCACAGTCTTTGACCATGATCATCATGACCATGGTATTTTGCCATGGTCGACCATGATATTTTGCCATGGTCAACGATGGTGTTTTGCCATGGTCAACCATGGTCATGATGACCATGGTCAAAGACCTGTGGTGCCATTTAACAAAACGTGGTCTGCCATGGTAAACCATGATCATATGACCATGGTCGGCCATGGTTTAGCCATGGTTAACCATGGTATATAGCTACACCATGGTATACCATGCTAATATGGTCTTCATTTCGCCTGGGTAATACACAAATAAAATATAAAACATGTGCGTAATGGATAATGCCCGTTTAAATCGCAGAAATTTACATAAGCCATCTAGTTAAAACTGATGTAAACAAATCCGAGACAAATGCTCAGTTTTATGTGAAAAAAGCACCAATATTATGTCCATTTTAAGTTTTAAGTCTTATTCCGAAAACACATAATACTGTGTTCAAGCAACAATGCCTTATAATGTTCTCGTAAGTAAAAGTCACAGAAGAAGGGTACCAAGCGAGCTAGCCAGGTAATACCATGTTACCAAGAATATTAAATCCTGACTCTTCTGGTTTCAGAGAATATTTTTTAAATAACTTAAAACATATTCTCTGAAACCAGAAGTCAGGATTTAATATTTTTGGTGCGTAACATTTTTGAAATGTTGACCTGGTGGCCCAGCTCTTGGAGGAACATGACCTTGATTCTGCCAATATGAACATTGTGACTAAGTTTCATCAAAATTGAGTCATTATACATATGGCCTCTAAAGTGATAATAACCTATTTCTTAGATTTGATATGGTGGCCCAGTTTTTGGATGCACATAACACAGTTTAGATTTTAACCGAGATATTGTCAAGATAAACATTTGGTACTAAGTTTCATTAAGATTGGATGAAACAAGTGGCCTCTAGAGTGTTAAGGACCTAAAAGCTGAGGAAGGACAATCCCTGACATAGGGCTACTACAATAGCTCACAATGAACACTTAATGCTTAAGTGAGCTAACAATAAGCAAAGGGCAATTTCTTAAAAAATACTGGTTAGAGAGTTGTGGTTCTTGTACTCTGCAATTCCCCAAAATGTCATCAATCAATGTGCACAGTTATAACTAAATATCTCACCTCCTACAACAATAACCTAATCCGATTGGCTTAGAGCGGTGACGTGTCCATCGCGTATTTTCCATACACCCCGAGTAATTTCCATACACCATGATTTACCTATCAACGTAAAACAAAATGGCGTCTGTTCGATAAGCTGCTAGATAAGTCTTGTTATTATATGATGTTTTATTTTACACATGTACTGGGAACCAATTAAAATGTCGATTGCAACTGAAACTGTGCTGTATATTAGATTGATGACACTATTTCAGCTTTAACAAGAGTCATAAACAACTAAATTTAGTGTAAACGACACGCTTACCTCAATGACAACTTTAATCCAATGCTTACAATAATAAAGTTACAACGCCTTCTTGTACCTAAATGTTTGGTTTTAACTTGCTAAGATGTAGCCTATCATATTCGGAATCGAATTCCTCGTGTAATTGTACCTTACATTTCATATATTACTGAGTAATTTTCTCGCTTACCCTTTGAATTCGTACACATGCGAATGCATGACAGTGATAGTTTTCACGGATTTAAATGAATTCTTCAGAAATTTCAAACAAATTGTCCGAGAGTCTGAAAACTTGGCAGTTTCTGCATAATAAATCACAAAACAAAAATGATATGTCTCACGGAATACAAATTAATGATATGTGTAACGTTAATTGAATGATATGTTTCACGTATTGTCTAAAGGCGAGAAATAAAAAGTCGGATATTTGCGGAATAATGCAACATTTAAATACAATTCAAGTTTTGTTTTCTTCAGAAACTACGTGTTTGACTGTGAACGAAAAAAAGAACAAAAGGGAAGAAAGACGATGGGCACAGTGTCTTTTTCACGGACGTCTTTACAGCTCGGATCTCTCGGTGTACGTTGGGAAAAAGCGAAGAAATGAGTCAAAACTCCTGCCATCTGATAAGATTGGCATTAATTAACGAAAACAAACGACAGTATGACAGAAGAAATAATTTTGATCAGACAATTTTCAGAAACGGCAGTTTGCTTTACAAATTAAAACTATTCAACATCATGGTACACTTTTATTCACATTTTGTTTGTCATTCCTACGTCTTATATAAGCGTTGTTTAAGTTATTATCGCATACTATATTGGTTTGAGACATAGCCGCCGATGCAGAATATTGATTAATGTGTGCATTGTTCTGAATGAAAAAATCCCTTCGATATTTGATATTAAAGAAGTGTGTTGTGAATATTCACCCAAATGTTGAACAAATTTTCAATTTAATGCTGGTATGTTATTATATATTTTGTTGCATACAAACGAATTGTGTAACATTGTCATGTACTCAATATGCAAGATTAAATTCTATACGTTCTATAGGGTGTGGGCTTAGTTAAGCTGTTCAAATGTAAACTGCCGCCGTAATTTGGATGTCTTATAAATTTCTGTTTCTAAATGATTGTACAATAACAAAAACGATAACTTGATTTATTTATTTCAAAACAATAATAGGAAACATTCGTTTGCGTGTATGTGTACACAAAACAGCAATATCAAAGATTTCTAATTAAATTAAATCACAGTGTTAATCACGTGAACAGGTTGAAATATCACAAAAAAATCACCATACTCACCTTCAAAAAATAAAATTATAAACAGAAGGTCATTAAAGCGTATCACTTTCCATGAGGGTAACCATGACGATATGGCTGTGTTCAATTTGCACCTTTACGATCTATTGAAATAAATGACTTACTTTACATTGGGTTAAAATTTGTTGTACAATCAAAAACTTGAAAATCAAAGTAAACAACATACAACACAAATAGCGTTTACTCGTTTAAGCATTTTCTTAAGCTGATGGCGTATTATTACTTGCAACTGCATTAGTATTTCCTTTTTATCATGTTTGCAAAATTTCTGATGCCTATGCAAATTCGGCTTGTGAGTGTATGTCTTTCCGCATTTGCACGCATGATTCTTGGCCCGAAGATGCATAGCCATGTGATCATCATATTGGTCTCTCCTATTCATTTGATGTCCGCATGTGTCACATTTGAACGTCGCTTCTTGATGGTGTGTCATGTGCGCTCTTAGGTCTGCAATTATTGCGAAAGACCTCCCAAATGTCTCGCAGGCAAATTTTTGAGTTTCGTTATGGGCTACGCACCTACAGGAAAGAAAAGACCAGTTTGCATAAGAAAACATACAAGAAAAAACAAGAGATCTACACGTTGGACTTGGGTGCCTCACATTCTTGTAGTTCAATACAAAACATTGCCATAAAAATCATTAAACAACTGGTCAAGTATTTCATATGTTATAGAGTGACTTGACGTTTTATGACGCAAAAGATAGTAGATTTAACTTGATCAAATGCGAATGTTTTTAAACTTTTGCCATTCTAGAAGATACGCAATTTGTCACATCCGCCACTAAAAAAGGTGCAACGAAGTTTGAGTATTGTTTTGAAACTCATGTCCCGCATGAAATCGATCCATCTTAACATGTCAAACGTGTTTTGGATCATAAATGACAAAACACAATCAAATAAACCTGGTGTTTTGGGTTTTCTTTTTTGAAAATGCTTCGTACCAATTGAGTATACATTCCGTGCGTTGTCAATGTGTATGTACATTTCTCAAGAGCCATCATCAGCAATTGCAAGAATAGTAACGTAAATATTTTACCGATTTCGAAACAATTTTGGTTGCAATGTGTCGGAATAATCGGCTATAAACCGTTATAAAATACAATGGGGGGGGGGAATAGTCATCTGTGCTTAAATACAAAATGTTTTTCTTACTCACTTTTCTGAAAATGTATAATATTCACAATACCATCTTACCTGTGCCTTGTTAAATAAGCTTTGCCGTAGAACATCCGTCCACAACATTTGTATGGCGCTATCCCCGTATGTTTTCTTTCATGATCGCTTAACCCTGAGGCGCTTCGAAAAGCCTTGCCGCAAATTCGACACAACCCAAGTCTGAAAATAAATATTTACTGAGCTCTTTAACAATTGTTTCGCTAAACATATCATACATGTTTTATTTCGTGAAACATATCAGTGTTTATTTACGCGTTTATTTATTAACATATTAAGTGGTAAGCCGTCCAGAATATCGTACATATTACAAATGATGTTTCTCAAATTTCTCCTGCAATACTATGGTATGACCTATGTTTATTTTATGAAATGTATGACACAATGGCTTTATTCCGTGAAAACTATCATTTAAAATCATTCACTTTGAAATAAATTCAAAGGGTATATGAGAAAAGTAGGTAGTTCATTTATAAAAGTAAGATATCATTACACGCGGATTTCGATTCCGCATATGATAGGCTACATCATTTCAAGCTAACATCTCGAATTTAAGTACGAGAAGCAAAAACGTTACTCTTACCGAGACAATGACGCCGCCATTTTCCGTGTTCCATATCAAAATAAAACCACGTGATTCCCCGCAGTGAATTAATCCATCAATATTGAAATACATTTGAATCAGAATATACAAGAAAAATCAAATATTACTTCATCAAAATAATTACTTTACATAATAGTGGTACATGTTTAACTGTATACTACTTACATTGTGTTTTTTTGTATCAAACATTTATTTCATACGATACAACATCTATGGCAAAAGCTAAACATTTCCTTGTTTGCCTACCCAGGGTTGATGGCCATGGGTAGGTAGGTGGGCAAATCTGTTTTTTGGGGCAAACATGCATGTTCAATTTAGCAAATTTTGCAAGGATAGTTTACGATAAACAAGGCTTTTATTTTTATATACTTAAATGACCGATTAAACGCAGGTGTCCAGTGGATACAGTTTATTGTATAACTCGAAGGTCATTGACAAGTAACAAATTAATCCTAACTTTTTTTTTAATTTTACCCCAACAAATCTCTTGATTAGGGACAATATCATTAATAAATTAGGCAATGGCCATCAAAGATAGTGTTATTGCTTGCCTAAAACTAACAAGATACTCAGATTTCCCCTTCACAGTCAACACCTGGTCTGGATTTATCTTGACTGTGAGAGACTGAAAACTGTCTACAATCTTCCGCAGACTTGCCTGTTGAGAAAGGTACCTCTCAATGTCAATGTTTGCCTTGTATATTATAGAATTCTTCCCCTTCCCAAGGTTCTTGTTCAGATATGTCTTAGACTCTTGTATTTTGTCCAGACATTTTCTGCTTGCTATGAACTCAGTGTTTTTCATGCTCTTATCACAAAGGAAATATTCAGCTGAGTTGCTGCAGTTCATCCAGTCTGCTGCAGTTTTCAACATCTTTCTTGAGAGAGGTTTTCAATGTTGTCCTAATTTTATCTAGTTCTTTCAAGGTTGTTTTTTCTAGCTAATCCAGAGCGGCATTAAATTTATTACGCTGTTTTTTGATTTCTTGTAGTTTTTCACTATATGATCCCTCAACGGACTGAATGCTGTCTTCATGTGTCCTCTTAAATTTATTTAGTTCATCAAGAATACATCAAGAATACATTATTATATTAATGAAATATTTCATATTCAGCATGAATACAGAAAACAAACACCTACAATGAACTGTTTTATCAACTATTTAAAACTGAAGATTCAAATTGGAAAAGAAATAGCCCTCAACAATGATACACTTCATATATTTGAACAATAATTGAAACACATTAAACTTGCATAAACAAGTCAAGTTATGCTTTCTACCCATTTTATGCAACTCATCTTTATTCAAAATTATTCTGTTTTTTTTTAAACACAAACAACCAAAGAAAAAAAATATTAACTTTTTTTTTAATCAAAAGGAAACCACAAGGTCAAAAAAGTATATATTAGCATATCTTGTATAACATGTTTGAACATTATTGCAGCATTATTGCAGCTACATTGTATCACTTTGTTTTATGATCATATACATGTATACATTGTATGTCTTATATTGAATAAAAAATAAAAAGAAAAAAAGAATAGCTTGAAGATTGATAGACAACTGTTGCATATCCAATGACATCTTGTTGCCAGAATCACAAATTAGAGTCATATTGGTGCACTGTCTGAAACAGCAACATAAATCATGATTACCACATGTATCATTTAATTTATTTTATAAATATAAAACATAAAATGGAAATAAAACATTAAAAAGTATCAAATTTATGGTATTAAAAACAGGGCATGTCTTGAAAACATTTTGAGTCTAAATTTAAAACTTCACCCATCTATTCAATGACTGTTTGTAACTTACCTGTGATTAAGTAACACACAAGCACTGCAACACAGCTAAATGTGGTCCTGACAGAAAGTTTCCAGTTTCTTGTCCTTGTGGACATCACATCTCAGTAGCAAATCCTCGATTGTCTTTGTAAGAGGCCATTTATTGGTTTCTCCTCTTCCATATTTGGAATTATTTGCATATACTTGATCTTTCTGATAAATACATTTTCCACAGAAAAACTTCATACACATTGCACAAAAATACTCAGCACTTTCTTCAATATTTTTACTTTCGCATGCACTACAAACATAGTAAAATCTGAACTGTTATGAACTGAACATACAGAGGTTGCCATTTTGCTAATGATATTGTTAACTGTTGGTTGATGAAAAGTTATGAATTCACTACCATTATGATCCCATACAAGTGATTAAAGCGGGACTGTACGATTTTTATATGTGTTAAATTTTAATAAATTTATAAAATTATGTTACGATGAAACAAAATAGGCAATAAAAATTATAGATTGAAGACGAATTTTATAAAATGCAGCAAAGACAAGCTAGCGCTGGTTAAAGCCGATGCCGACACTTTTACTCGTATTTGTAAGGAAACAAAATTGTGTCTTTGTGTCGTATGAACGAATCTGCACTAAAACTAAATTTAGATTCACATTGTACATGCATTATATATATGCTGGCGAATTCGGCTGGAAGCCATTTTCAATTTCAGATTTAAATATCTGGCTTATTTCGCATTTTTCGACACATGTTCTTCTTAATTTTTATTTTAATTTATATTGAAATATATGTATACTAAATTTTAACACATTTTATATAAATTCATTTTTATTTGACAAAATCGTAAAGTCCCGCTTTAAGATTAGTATTTATGAACACACAAACAGTTTTTGATAAGAATATTAAACCCAGTAATAAACTTCAACTTTGTAAAAGCTGAAATATATTGGCTGTTAAAGCAAACAACTCTCTTTACATACACCCTTAAATACAAAGTCCAAAGTCAAGTTACAAAATCACCACTGTAGACAATTGTATAAAAGTGGATAACTCTTATCAAGTGGATAACTTTTGGTTATCTTCTCTTTTCGGATATCTTTTTGGGTTAGCGATTGTAAAGATATCCAAACAGGTGCACGTTTTGATTATGTTTTGGGTAAGAGATTTTGCTCAAGTATTTGACTTTGGTTATCTTTATCCAAATAAGGTTATCTTTTGGATTTGCTAAATTTATCCATATTTATACGATTGGCTAACAGGTATATAATAGTTGGCTTAAAGTTTCGCTGATTACATAGGGACAAACCATTTTCTGAAAATAGGGTTAAACATGATATTCAGTTAACAAGCACACACTGATAAATGTAGTTACAAATCGTCTGAATTACTTTTATGTCTATTTTTATGTCCCCCAGTCTATATTGGGGGACATATTGTTTTTGCCCTGTCTGTTGGTTTGTTGGTTTGATGCTTTCTTGGTTTGCACAAACTTTAACATTTGGCCATAACTTTTGCAATATTGAACATAGCAACTTCATATGTAACATGCATGTGTATCTCATGGAGCTGCACATTTTGAGTGGTGAAAGGTCAAGATCAAGGTCATCCTTCAAGGTCAAAGGTCAAATATATGGGTCAAAATCGCTCAAAAGGGGACATAGTGTTTCACAAACACATTTCTTGTTATTCTATGTTTTTACAGTTTTCACTTACTTTCTTTCACAACTGATTTGACAAACTTGCAAACCTTAAAACCCTAAATTTCACTTAATTTAATATAAGCGTCCACTTCAGAGATACACTGTCTCAAATCAGGAGGTAAACTCACACCATGGAGTTTTATCTGTGTCTTTCTAAACCACATTGAATACCAATCTGCATCTCAGATTTTGTAGTCAATATGAAAAGAGAAATAATTATGAAGTCTGCATTAAATTTCAGTTCCATATTTTGAAGAACATTAAATATATTTTTTTAATTTAACCCACTGTCTGCAAATTTAGCCATCATACATAAAAATCCTAGAGAAAGATACAAGTACTGGTGATACTAAGATAGTTGGATAACGCACATACAAATAAGCGCAAAGCAAGAAGATCATATAAAAAGTGTTAACTTTAGATAAAACGAAACCTTGCAATAGCTTAAATATATTGTCTGTTTAAAAACAGTCTGTACATACACAATGAAGTACAAAATCGATAGTCAAGTTAAACAAAAAACATGAATATAATACTTCGCTTCACATTACGCTGATAACATAGGGACAAACAATTTTCTGAAAATGGGGTGAAACATGATATTCAGTTAACAAGCACACTCTGAAATACGTAGATACAAATCGTATGATTTACCTTAAAGTTTATTTTTTAATCTATGTTTGTATAGTTCTAACTTGCATTCTTACAAAACGTTCTGTTCACAACTTATCTGATAAACTTGCAAACGTAGAAACCCTAAATTTCTCTTAATTTAAAATAAAATGGTCCACTTCAGAATTTAACCTGTATCAAATAAGGAAGTCAACTAGCACCATGGAGTTTTATCTCGGTCTCAGATTTTGGAGTCAATATGAATAATGTGTCCTTAAATAAAGTATGGATGAACAGAAACTCAATTCATGTGTATCATACAAAAAAGGCATGGAAAGTGCAACTTGTGCTTTAGTGAGTAACGGACATGTGATGGCCCACATTGTCAAGAGTTTGGGGGTTGTCTCAAACTACATATTGACTGTACTGAAATTGTCAATTGTTCAATGACAATTTAAACGATCCAAAACACTGGCTGTTGGGCAATAGAAAATGTAATCAAGATTATTTGTTATCACTTTGCCATATTTAAAGGTATACTAATGGATAATTTCTTTAAAATCCAAAAAATCTAAAGAAGTCATTCATTATTTGTTTGGCTCAATTATAATGCTGAGTTGAATTATCCTCAGGGATATTGAATAATAATAAATCACTGTTTGTACTCCTTTAATTAAACGTTTCGGCATTATGCCTTTATCAAAA
>VMBQ01008152.1:0-36678 GCA_007657795.1 Dreissena rostriformis
CCTAAATTTTCGAACCTACTTTTTTCATCACTCATTCCATCACGCGAAACCCTTAAGGTGTCGCAACTCTAGTAACCAAATAGACAACAAATGTATGTGCAGTGCAATCTTTGATGATAGTAAGCAAGTAAAGCAAAAATATTGTGCCTCAAAGTAATATAGTAAACATTATTATAATAGTATTATGCGTAATTATTATAATTACACAATAAATGTGCCTCATGGTAAGACAATCGGAATAGGTGTATACATCGTTTCAAGCAGGCGTTGACACATGAAAATAGACTATTATATAGTATGTGCCGTTCACACATTGGTAAACTATAAAAACCCACGCGAATTCAATATCAAATAGGAGATATCAATCAAGCTAATACGATACAATCCACTGGTATCTGCATTGTAGACTACAAACTGTGTTATGTAACAGAACAATAATGTTGAGGAATTACTAATGATATAAGAATACATGTTTAAGAACATAGTGTAACAGTATGACCCTTCCGCCTATAAGGTAATATTATTTTGATCCGTCCCATTGATGTAATGAATGTCAAGTTCGTTTACCCCAAAGCCCGCGAATAAGGTACCTTCCAAATTCGTTGATGTATACAATACATTTCAACATTAATATATAATAAGACAGGTTACAGGCGATGCTAACATGTGTGAAAACCGTCCATCTGGCCTGAGTACGTTCCCTTAAAGCACGCGATGATAGGGACCAAATCACTTTCAAAATCGTAAAAGCATGGTCTTAAAACTCGAACGACAATAGCAATTATAGCGAAATCAAGATAGTATCATACCTTTACATTTTTTCAAACAAACACGTCAGTTTATTTTACTCTATTTACATAAATACTTTTACGCTAGCGAACACAATTTTTAACACATCGGGATACAGGAATAAGTTTTTGCTGTTAAAAGATTCGTGAGGTTGCCTTAAACTTCAAATTATAGCTCTATATGAGTTTCCCTAGTTACACAACTAACAATATAGAGAATATTGAAAAATAACAATGAACAAGACACTTTACTAAAGGTACACTTTTATTAATTGTTCAAAATTTATTTTAATTTTATAATTGCTCTCATCTTCTCTTAATTCTAAAACCTTATCTTATATATTTGGTATGAACAATGGTCAAAATACATGTACACCATTAATATTACTTGCTCTTAATAAACAGGGTGCTGTATGCTTAAAGGGAGTTATAATGAAAATAATAAAATAAACGTTACATTAATAGTTTATGAATGTAACATGGCTTTATTTAAAACAAAAATGAAGCAAATGTGGACACGTGGTCATTTTATAATCAAAATGTGACATTCGTTTCTTGATGTCAGTGTCATAACTATCCAAATGAGGGACTTTAGATCTATATTATGTTTGTTGTTAAAGTTTGAAAACTGTCATTTATCTTAGTTACCATTAAGATAAGATTATGAGCCCAGCCGGATGTGTATAATACATGCTTATCTTAGCAACAGGGATATCTGCCAAACACAGAAAATTGAAGCTCAACATTTAAAGATTTGCACAACCACCTGTTTATTTGTAAAAAAAACAACATTCCTAGCTACTAGGAAGGCTCATTAGCCCGTCTCAGCCAAGATAAACATTGTTTTAAACAAATAAATTTGAACTTTATGACCGTGTAAATAACACGAGTCTGCATGAATAATTTATTGTGTTTCTTTTTGCGGATCGCATTATGGTATATTCTATGGAAAGTCGGAAAATTAAGTTGAATGTGCTCACTGGACATTTATGATTTTGATCGTTATGAGTATCCTGTTCAAACGATACGAAATGACGACGAGTTAATGGAAGACTCTTACATAATAGGATAGTTGGAAGATCACAAACAGAACAATATCAGAACGAAACATTCTCTCTCTCTCAACATTCCTTTTTTTCATCCCCCGATGGATATAGTTTTGGCAATGTCCGTCCGTCCGTCTTTTTAGGGTCAAATCTCAGAAACTATACAACATTGCAGCATGCAACTATATGGGTGTTTAGATAGCAATGAGGAGAAGTACTATCTACACGAACCATAACAATACACTTTCTTAAATAAGAGTAAATTCCCTTTGTTGTTTTTGTATTATGTAACTTTTTAGATAATATACACGATTTAATAGTCGGCAGGTCACAAATAGAACCACATCGGAACGAAACCTTCTATATCCAAACATTCCTTTTTTATCTCCACCTATGGCGGAGGGAGAGTTTTGGCGTTCTCAGTGCGTCCGTCCGTCTGTCTGTTACAAACTTCCCATGACTATATCTCAGAAACTATACAATATTTCAACATGAAACTAAATAGGTGTATATTGAAAAATGTCACGCGTAAGAACCATATTCATACACTTTCTTAAATAAGATTTATTGCCCTTTGTTGTTTTTGTATTATGTAACTTGTCAAGGCTATATCTCAGATACTATACTAGATTTCAACATGAAACTTCTTGGGTCTAGAGATATCAAAGAGAAGAAGCGCCATGCATAATAACCATAACCTTCCACTTTCTTGAATACGAGTTATTGTACTTTGTTGTTTTTGTTTGATGTAACTTTTCAGGGCTATATATAGCAGATACTTTACAAGATTTAAACATGAAACTTCATGGGTGTATGAATAAAAATGAGGAGTTATAACTGTAAGCATAAACCTTACACTTTTGTATTGTAAGGTTATTGTCCTGTTCACCCATATTCATCAATAAACACATTTTTTTCGGCGGGGAATATCAATTCAACGAATTTGCTTGTTAAATCCTTATTGCCCATACAAAAAGGAATAGTCCAGGAAAACATTAATAAAACTTCTGTTTTAATTGATTCCTTTACTTTGTTGTTAAGGCCATCGGTATTCTCGGAACGCATTTAATCAACCACCATACAATCATGAAGCCAAACCCAGAAACCGTAAATTTTATTTTTGTAAAGGTCTTCACTCTGCTACACAATCTTGTTCGCAACTGTAAGGAACCGTAAGATAACGTGGTGTCTGGTTCCATGAATTATATATGCAAACAATAGTTTGAACAAGAAAATTAATATATCATTTAACGAAACACATTAATACATTTATGCGTATATTGAATGCAACGGAACCTTCTAGCAAATACAATATGGTATAGTATCATTAAAATCAATTCAATAACATCGCATCTTATAAAACTATCTGAGAATATGACATCGGCTGCCTTTCAATTATTTTTAAGTATATATTTCTCGATTTGTTACGCTAAACACAAAACAACCCGGAATTTATATCACACACAAACAAGAACAGAACATAAACTTATATGCGACTTAAGCATATACAGCTCATCGTCAAAAACAATAAAGAAATAATGCCAACGCAAATACACAAGCGTCAAGATAACAACAACAAAAACCGCGAAAGAAAAAGTGAAAGTAAAAACATATAACAATATATGATTGTTTATAAGAATGTAGGAGGTATAAGAAGGCTAGTTATGTTTTAACAAAGTTAATTACATGTTTAAAATCCTTAATATATTGAAAAAAAAACAAACATGTTTGAAACCTTGGTCACTACATTTGAACGGTTAATCGCAAACTTAAGTAATTAATTATACATGTGCACACGTCCTTCACATGCTACTGATACCATAATGAAAAACATAACAAGAATACAATCAGTACAATTTTAAGTTATTCGTATTCTTATTGTTTAATTATTCCCAGTATTCTCATTGCTGCATTATTTTCTACACATTACATGGAGTGATATTCATTGACATTTTTGGGGCGCTTGTCTTCAGCAATTCGCCCCATAGGTAACATAATATACGTATACCGAAGAATAAAGTTCGTTACTGTAATTAACCACTTTGCATCCAGATTCTGCATTCGCAAACAGAAGAACTCCGATCGCATGGTATTAGTATTAATGCGCACAAACAGCTTACAGCGCGCGTTCCATCCATGGCAACGTCTTCTCACTGCGGCATTAGCAGCCGATTTTCACGCAGTCCTCATGGAAGGTGTATACAGCGACGAAATATCGGTTCAATACTGAACTATCTACACTTAACCGATACAGCGCATTTATGTTCTTTCGTTTTAAGAAATCAACTGCGTTCGCGATATGGGCGACACATTTTAATTACCACGCGCTACATAACTGTTTTACATTTACTGTCAAAGTAAACACATCTCAATGTTCTCGGCGCTACAAAGTTTTTATATGACAATTCGCCCGTGCTTTTCATGCCAGTTCTGAACTTTTTCCTTACACACGACATACATGTTGTGGTTGTCTTTTTCACAGCAGCTAATTATACGCCATGCATGTAGTAACATTCCGATAAGCGTTGTGGACTTCACATTGTTATATGCCATTCAAATTTACTTAGATAAAAGAATGTGATCATTTCGCAAAACTTAACTCATGAATTAAACTGTAATGATGTATTTAACGTAATTGGATAAATAAATAGGCGATATAATAGTTAGGTTCATTAATTAGAAATAAACAAATAATGTGTGAAACATAATTACGCTTTTGTGTAAACAGATTGTTAATTCAAGTTTAAACAAATGCTGTTTATTCCAAATAAAGGTTTGATTTGCCAATATTTGTTGATAACAAAAACCAATTCGGTCCACTTTGTCGGTCCACTTTGTCGATAAAAAGATCCCTATTTGACCAGACTCCTTTTTCCAAAGTGGCAAGGAAAACCCCTGTATATTAAAGTGAACTATCTAGCTGTAACGAACTGAAATTCTGTTTTATTAAAAGGACACGTTTTTAGAACTTAAGAGATGGGCATAGTTGAAAGCTTAATATCTCGTACAAGCCTGTGTATTTTAACAATTTTTTATGCCGGTTTGATCTTCCAGGCAGATATCATTATACTCATTAAATTATATGTATGTTCCTTAATTCCATCTGTTTTATTTAACAAAGGTGATTGTTTGGCATCACGGCGTATTGTTTTTTTACGACCATAAAATTTGAGCAAAATCGCCCCACCTGTACTATCAGTACTTTGATTTATACTATTCAGAGTGTGCGCATCGTATTTTTTGCATCATAAAATTCTTCTCAGTGAAGTGAGGGTTTAGGTAAGCTGAATGCAGTGTTTCTCAATATTTTCTCTAATTTTGACTTAATGCTAGAGGTTAACATAAATATGTTTGTGAGCATCAGGAGGAAGCGCATATGCAGAACAATGAAATTATATTGGCTGCTCTGTATTTTAATTTCAAAGTGTTTCGTCATTAATATTAAAGAAACTAGATATTGGTTAAAAATTGAAGAAAGGTTTTCCGGTAATTAACGTTCTTCTATCACCTTCATTATTATGTATTGCTAATTTTATTTTACACATTACATAATTTCATAACCAAAATAATACAATTATAGTTGGTGTTTATAATTGAGAATACGCATATGAAAACGTTAATGGTTATCATAAATTACGATCGTATACATGGCATGAAACACAAACAATTTACTAAATGAGTCCAGTAAACGATACGGTCAGCTACTTCCGCATACCATTCAACCACAATCCAGTCTCTGTGTTAGATTTGCTCTGAAAATAAAAACGTAACTACACGTCACTTATAATGCAAATTATAAATAAATATTTGACTAGTCAACAATTATGTTCAAACAGTTTCAGTTTGTGCAAACAATCTTTGCTTCTAAAGCCAATCTTGAAATATTATAGACTGAATTTATAAGTAAAATCTTTATAGGTGGCTCTCAATATATAGTATTTTGTGACGGGAATAATCCAGAAAACAGTGCGTATACCTTAAGAAAATTTATATTGATATAAAAAAAACTGTGTCGTTTGTTTAAAATGAAGTTAATGTCTACATACTTTCCTATTAAAAAGCAAACATGCAGGTGGCGACAATGATAACTATTATTAGTACATATTAATAAACGAACACGAAATATTTAAATATTTAAACGAATATATTTTATGTGTATGTACACAGCTACATGTATTTAGTTAACGTCAATATCCACGCTCTTAATTCAAGAGAAATAAACACAACACTTATTCGTATACTGAAGATTAAACATATTTGTGTTTAAACTGTTTGCCCTGACCTTTCAGGTAATTCCTACACGCTTTCAATAAGCGGATTTTGTGACCGATGGTGGTTACCCCCAGTGACTTCATATCGTAATTGCTCAGATGAAGAACTTCATTTGGTCCGACCTTATAAAAACAAAACACATTATTTCATTAAAACTGTGTTTTGTCAGTTGTTTTTTTCCTCAACTCAAGTTTTGTTTTCAAAATTATGTTTCAACAAATAATAAAAAAGGATTTTATACATAGCAATATAAACCCACCGGCCTTGTTTCTTATTTAATTTTAAATTTCAAATAATAAGTATAATATATTAAATAATTTATTGAAATAGTATGGATGTTTGCATTAAAACAGATAAATGCATGCTCTGCGTCGAATATAATTAACATTTCCAATTAAAGATGAATAAACTAGGGAACTTAACATTCATCTCTTACAATTTCATGAACATATTCTAAATTACAAACAAACAAATAAACACATGTGATAATATCCGGCCAAACTACGTGCATGCAATCATGTCTGTGTTCTTATTGTAAAACAATACGAAGCGGATAAGTAATCTCAGTATTATTTGAATACTTATTTTCAATGTCTATTTATTTTACTTGTACTAAATGCAACAATCCATTACAATAAAAAAAGATTTTGGCATGTAGGATAGACACAGTTTGACAAAATATCACTTTACGTAATGCCTTTATAACAAGTGAAAAAAGAATGTATGTGTTATTGTTAAGTTGGACATTAAATGGACCTGTTTCGAGGTAGAATGTGAACTATTTATTACACATTTTATTAGACACGTTTGAAATGAATTTACTACGACATCATTCTCATTTGACGAAATAGTACCGAAAGGTGCCTGTTAATATATTAAGTAGTTCAACAAATCAACAAACGCTTAATAGCAAAAACGGCCAGAGAGTTGAAATTTACTGCGTTTACAAATACTGCCAAAAAAGTTTGAAAGTTGTTTGCCGTTAACACTATATTTAGAGGAAACATTTCAATGTTTGAATATTTAAATGTTGCTCAAATGTGTCATGTGTTACAGGCTAACAAATCTGATCTGAACAATCGAAATTGTCAAATGTCAGGATAATATCCTTCAAATTATAGGGAATCTCTTATTTTACTTATCATGTGTTGCGATTTATGCATTTGCGCTCACCGCTTGCGTTCTGAATTTCTCGATGAGATGTCCCAGATCTATTCCTGTCAGAATTATTTCGATTGCTGCAAAATATACAACCTTTGAAATAAAGTTAAAATATCGTACGCTGCCTTATTATGTTAACATATTATTGATGACAGTACGTATTGCTTTAAACATTGTTTTTAGAACTGTAACAAATATATTACTATGAGTGTAAAGCGACTCGCTACTGCAGTACAGCCACTACGACCAATACAAAGTCAAAGTAAATACAATAATGGGAATATTGGTATATTAAATCTTTTAAAGTCAAAAACAATAACTGATGTTTCAAAACAAAATAATATTGAATTATTAAATACTTTTACATACATCATTTTCATGACATTTCCTTACACTAGGTTAACAGTTGAAATAATATTACCAATACTGTCTTTGTCTCGGGTAACCGATGAAAGCGAATCACTCCCTGTTTAACAATAAATACGATAGTTTACCAGGTTAATCGTAGACAAGAATAAAAACATGCGTTGATTTTCTACGAATATAAGTTAATTTGTATCTTACCAATATGTTTACATCATAATTAGTATGTTGTAATACCAATCTTTTTGTAATAAATGTAACCTCATACACAAGAAATACCGTTTGAAAGTGACATATAATCTTCGTGAACATCCACACTTGTCAGGCTCGTGCTGAAAATATTAAATACAAATATATTGGTAAACATCGATTTAAAACAAAGCCATTGAACGTTGCATGAAAATCAGCAACGGGTAACACATATAAAGTCCGTGTCGAATTAAGTATAAAAACACATTTATATTTTAAAACGATAAGAACGCGGTTTATATGTCATTCTATCAAATTTGTTTTACAAAATGCATTATGTACACATGTTATGTATCTTCATTTATATATCATTATCAATGTTTACAAATATTGTTTAAGTAAACGAGTTTATTAAGGTCATTATCTCACGTTTGATTTATAAAATGAGCTTATTTGTTGATTTTGATAGCAATTCGATTTTAATAAACAAATGATCAAAGACATGTATACACGATTTTTTTGATTTTTTATCACAAGTGAATATAAGATTTATAATCTACTTAAACATACATATTTTCGTTTTATTAAATTCTTTTCCATCGTATGATTATATTTTAAATGATTAAACTGAGATGTGTGCAGAAGTTCTTGCTTTATATCTGCTATTTCTCCAACGTGTTACGGTGTACCCCGTAATTTAATGCTATTTTGCTGGTAGTGTCCTGACGATCGAGCTACTTGCATTTACTGCTAAAGTCATTGTGTATTCGTTTGGATGATTCGGACATCGCACTATTTTAAAGCTATTTTTTATATGCACAAACTGCTATTATGCGGGGTTGTTTTCTTACTGCTGATAAACTTGCAAGGTGGCTACATATATTCTTCCACCTCAGTAGATTCGATAAATCAAAATGTTTTAAGTGTATATGAAGTTCGCAAAAATGCATATGTGCTCCAGTTAATCTTGAGTTTCACTTAGATTCTTCCTGTTAAAACTTAAAACCTATAAGCCATATAAGCACTACGATATTTAAGCAAGCCCCCATTCTAACACGCAAACAAAGTTAAATCTTTCTAGATGAGATATATGGTATAGGTTTATTTAAACACAAATTTTATCAGTTTTGAAAATATTTTTTATTTTATTTTAATACTCAGTTTCGTATCCAGTATGGATAAAAGTAAACAGACACAGAAAAAATAATCACTCTTTCCGGGTATTAGTTCGTCTCAATAGGCCTTTTCAACGTTTGGTTTTGTAAATGAACTAAATTGTATTTAGATTATTAAACAACAAATGTGCTTTTTAGTACAGTTAGGGGGGGGGGGCAAACAAATCAACAGGTCTTTATGGTATTCCGTCTCGGTTTATAAAAGATGGTGCCCCAATGATTGCTAGTCCCTTAGCTCATATCATTAATTTATCCCTTATCCAAGGTACTGTGTCTGATGATATGAAATCTGCCAGAGTTGTGCCCCTTTTCAAGAAAGATGATAAAACTGCTGTTGTAATATAACTATAGACCAGTATATATCCTCTGTATTATATCCACTTTTTTTAAAGAGTTGTATATGACCAAATTGAGTCATATCTCAAAAGTAATGAATTGCTCTTTAAATTCCAATCAGGTTTTAGATGTAGATTTTCCACCGACATTTGTTTAATTCACTTGACAGATTTCATCCGTCTAGAAATGGACAAAGGTAATCTAGTCGGTATGATTCTGTTAGATCTACAGAAAGCTTTTAACACTGTAGATCACTCTATCCTGCTCATGAAACTTAAAGCCATGGGTCTGGGGGATGACATTCTGAATTGGTTTTCATCCTACGTATCTGATAGACAACAAATTGTTGATGTATCAGGTACTAAATCTACTATGTCCAACATTACATGGGGTTGCCTCAAGATTCTATACTAGGCTCTCTCCGTTTCTTGATCTATGTCACTGATATGTCGTCAGCAACAAAGAATAAACTTCAACTTTATGCTGATGATTCTGGCATCTTAGTTTCAGGTCAAGACAAGTGGCAACTAGAGCAAGCCCTTTCTCAGGATCTTAATGAAGTGAGCCAATGGTTAATTGACAACAAGGTATATCTTAACCTTGGTAAAACTGAATCAATACTCTTTGGTACCAAACATAAGCTAAGGTCAAATCCCAGGTTAAATATATAATCACAGTTATAGAACCTACAACTACGGTCAAGTTTTTTAGGGCCAGTATTGACCACAATTTATCATTTGTCAATATGGCTCAGTCTGTTGTTAAGAAATCTAACTCTAGGTTAAAGTTTTTATATCGTAAAAGCAAGTATTTAACCCAGCATACCAAGAAACTTCTTGTGATGTCCTTAATCTAGTGTCATTTTGACTATTCTTGTTCTATATGGTGCATTGTTCATACTCTGTTTTGGAAGAATAAACTGCAGGTGACCCAAAATAAATTGATCCGTTTTGTGTTTAATCTTGATTCTAGAACTCATATAAGCCCGGAACATTATACTTCTTTGCAATGGTTTCCAGTTGACAAACGTGTCGAGCAAATAATGCTCTCCCATGTCGTTAAGATGAAAAATGGTACATCTCCTGATTACTTATCAGACCAGTTTATTCCCCAGAACTCTGTCCATTCCCATTGTACCAGATTACATAATGAAGGTGCTTTCTGTGTACCAAAGGTTAAAGGAAATGGGAAGAAGTCCTTCAGTTACTTGATTTGCACATTGTGGAATAAACTACCATCTTTTATAACCCAGAGGACAGTATTGTCTAGTTTTAAATATGCTATAAAACAGCATCTTTTAAATAGAATAGTTTAATATATCTTAACTTACTATGCTTTGCTGTTAAAGTTTAACATTTTCTTTTACCCAATATCTTATCAGTTCGGATTAATAATTCATGCATATTTAATGTGACTTTTTAATTTTTGTTTGTTGTAGTAACCTTTAAATTTTTAATCCATCCAAATTTAATCTGTGATTATACTGATATAATGATCATAATTGATACATTTGATGTTTTCTTCTTTAAGGTGATACTCAATTATACCGTGATAGTACATGTCTGCAAAGCTACAATGTGATATTAATGTTGTGTTCATTGATCTGAATCTCAGTATTATGTTTCATGTATTAATTTTTATTAACATGGTATTTAGTATTTATTTATTACTAGTGCCTATCTAGGTCGTGCCAGCAACAACAAGGACCAAAATGGAAATAAGGGATATTGCTCTTTTTTGTGTAATCCTTGGCGTTAGTGTGCATTCCATAGTGCATCCTATGCATGTACTTTTCAATTATGTTTTTTACTGTGTATGTATGCTATCTTCAAAATAAGTCTATCTATCTTTCTTTTTGCCGTAAATCTCCGAAATAATCTATCTATCTTTTTAACTTTAATATACAATTGCTTTGTTTCTTATCATGTTGAAAATGTAATCCATTAAAAAAAAAACTTTGAAAAAGCTTATAAGGCGAAATGTCAGGAAAGAGTGAGAATTTGTCTGTGTCATATCCTATTTTTATGACTGAAACATTAAACTCGTCAAATGAGCAAGATTTATAAATCGTAAAGAATCATAAAGCATGACACGGTCTTCCTTAATTGTACTATTTAATGTCATACACATTTAATTATATTTTCCAGAAATTATCTTATCAGTTATTATAATTTACAAAACATATACATAGCATGTGCACATATATCTAGTTCATTTAACAATAAGCCAAATGTAGTATGCTATGGTTTGAAATCACTGGGAGTGTATATGCCATACACCACCATTGCAAACAATTCTACTTATAATTAATGACTAACTACACACGCACCTATGTAACAGTCAATTTTATTTCATGTAAATCGGCATCAACTTCATGAGTTCATAAAAATATACGTACCTCTCGTACATGGAATCATTATTTGGAACTTGAACGTGATATGAAAATAAAATCCAAATAGATTATATACTGTCTTAGCAATAAATAGACACTGTAAAATGAACACGACTTCTTAACAATAAAGTATGGCCAACGAATGTAATTATCTAAGACAATGTTATTCAATCAACCCCGGTTTCGTTTCAATTATAATAATTATATTTTTAGTGTAAGTGAAATTTGTACAGACTCTTTAACAAGAAAATGCTTTAATAGATTTATCCGTAATGAGTTTAATGTATTAAACTATATTGTAGGGGCTTTTACATGACTTGGAATTAACATTGAGGGCAACCTTTTCATTGATTCTTATTGATTAAACTAATATAGGCAATTATTGTGTTTTCAATCTACATAACAAATACATATATCTTAATATTTATCCTACAGCTAAATGCTTTTATAGAACATATAGGACCCAAACAGAACAGATAAGGTTTATCCCACACCTTTGTTTATCCCACACCTAGTCATGTGTGAAGGAAGGTCATATTACTCGGAATCTACTATAAAGTATTCATTTTAAGTAAAATCGAATCAGATTTCACAAAACAAACAAGTTGATACCAAGATGTTATATATTTTAAGCACAAAATATGCAACACAAACAGCAAAAAAAAAAAAAACATTTTTTTTACAAATATTAAGCGAGCGTGCTCATGACGTCATTAAACACGTCAAACGACAAAAGTCGTATTCTTACCCGGTAAAACTGCAGCTTTTTAGCGCTTTTTTTTATTATTTTGTAGGATAGAATACATTGTAAGTGTGTAAGTCGTTTCAGAAAGGCTCACACGGCTCGGCAAGCCTCGCCATGTAAACCTTTCTTCACTCGTGGGATAAATTTAAGTACACAATCACACCAACATAGCATTCTCTATTTGCATCCCATCCCAAACTTTGGATAGGGTTTATTGGATATTCATAAAATCCTATTATGGGCATTAAACGCCGTCATCATTAACACAATTACACAGTGGTGTTTGTTCAAATTANTCTCGTACATGGAATCATTATTTGGAACTTGGACGTGATATGAAAATAAAATCGAAATAGATTATATACTGTCTTAGCAATAAATAGACACTGTAAAATGAACACGACTTCTTAACAATAAAGTATGGCCAACGAATGTAATTATCTAAGACAATGTTATTTAACCAACCCCGGATTCGTTTCAATTATTATTATTATATTTTTTTGTAAGTGAAATTTGTATAGATTCTTTAACAAGAAAATGCTTTAATAGATTTATCCGTAATAAGTTTAATGTATTAAACTATATTGTAGGGGCTTTTTACATGACTTGGAATTAACATCGAGGGCAACCTTTTCATTAAGATTGAATCAGTTTTAACAGCACACACACACACACACATTGATTCTTAAACTAATATAGGCAATTATTGTGTTTTCAATCTACATAACAAATACATATATCGTAATATTTATCCTACAGCTAAATGATTTTATAGAACATAATAGGACCCAAACAGAAAAGATAATGTTTATCCCACACCTATGTTTATCCCACACCTAGTCATGTGTGAAGGAAGGTCATATTACTCGGAATTAACTATAAAGTATTCATTTTTAGTAAAATCGAATCAGATTCGACAAAACAAACAAGTTGATACCAAGATGTTATATATTTTAAGCACAAAATGCAACACAAACAGCAAAAAAATCATTTTTTTACAAATATTAAGCGACGTCATTAAACACGTCGAACGATAAAAGTCGTATTCTTACCCGGTAAAACTGCAGCTTTTTAGCGATTTTTTTTTAAATTATTTTGTAGGATAGAATACATTGTTAGTGTGTAAGTCGTCTCAGAAAGGCTTACAAGTCTCGGCAAGCCTCGCCATGTAAACCTTTCTTCACTAGTGGGATAAATTTAAGTACACAATCACACTAACATAGTATTCTCTATTTACATCCCGTCCCAAACTTTGGATAGGGTTTATTGGATATTCATAAAATCCTATTATGGGCATTCAACGCCGTCATCAGTATCACAATTAAACAGTGGTTTTTGTTCAAATTAATACTTTTACCCTTACACTCACTACACAAGATCGGCTTCAATTACGCGGAGAATAGTATTTGTAACACAAATTGAATACGATCTGTGCATAATTGAAGCGATCTTAAACATGTCAAATGTTAACACACAATGCCAATGGTGTCCACGGCGTTCATTGTAAACATTCCTAAAATGAACGTCACGGAAAACAGATATTTCATCATTTACAAAAATATTTATGATAATGTTATATCATGTAAACTACAAGGATTCATCAGCCGTCAAAGAAGACTGTACTCAATTAAGAATGTAAATATATGAGTTATTTATGTAATTTTTTTTGGAATTATTAATTATTATGATCAATAAAAAAGGCTTGCTGTGTTACACATAAAATAACGTATATGCGTCCGTCTCGCTCGTTATTTATCTTCAATTTATTTAAATGTCATCTGCGAAATGTCAATGCCGTGACGAATAGCAATTATGACGACCAATTTTATATCAATACAAAAGTGCGCTTTGACGCGACTTTCTCCGAAATTTGGCTTTTGTTGCACAATTGATGTCCGTGAATATAACGATTTAACTTTGCTCGCTTTTTTTTAAATTTCTTACACAACTGAAAGTTATAACTAGCGCCCCAAAGGATGACGCTCAATTTGACGCATTGATATGTTATATTTGTAATATAAAGTTACCGATGTATCTAAACAAAAATGTCTAACAAACTGTGTGTTAGTCAGATCGTAAATGTGTTTCGTCCATATAACTAAAATGAACGTTACTGCTTACAACCTCTGCAGACTGAAATGTGACGTTATTGAAGATATGTAAGTGGATAAGTTATACTCACACAGCACACATCAAACTTTATAAGTATTTAATAAAGCAGACGATAAAAGTCAAAATCTCTATCAGACGATAAATGTTTCTTCTTACAATAGAACACCAACTATAAACATAACATGATTTAAGTTTTGGGAGCCATTCGAATCTCACACTTAACCCAGAAGTAATCACAATCCGTACGCGCGTTTTAAACGATCTCAATCAAACGTACCCTTGCAGAAATAAATGAAAACATCATTGCCAAAATATGACGCTTGAATTAAATACTACAAACATAATTGATAGTACTAGTATCGTAAGTAGAGAACAACTATTAAAACGAGTTGCGCATAGTCTTTAAACTGATTAGTATACAAAGTGATATGATCCATCTATAAAATACATTAAACTATCAAGTAGCGTTGTATCTACAAAACATGTACAACAAACGAAGTGTATGACAACGTTGAAGATATTACATGGATACGTTCAAATGAATCCAAACAGCACAAACCAAACTGGTATAAAATTTGATATAGCAAACGATGCACATCCAGACACTTTATCAAGGGAGAAATTCTTGTTCTTATCTAAGCTTCGTCTGATCTATAAACATGACCGGTATTGAGCTGTGTTTAAAAAAGATCAAAATATGTTGAGAGGTGACGGGTTTAACAAAAAGCAATCTTTCTGAATTAACTATAAACAGTAGCAATATTCATGCAGTTTATATTGAATTTACCTTTACTATTTATACGACCGCCTACTTCACCAGAACTCAGATATGCGTCTTGAGCATCTAGAACAATTGTTGAACATAATAAGAAAATACTCTATCGTGAATACTTTTTAGAAAGGTTATAATCGCACTAAAGTCAAATAGAACTACAATCGGGTAAAAATAAAATACGTTACAAAACATTATAACGAGTATAAACGACATTTCTAAAACAACGGTCAACCACTAGCTACCATGCCATTATAACACTGTATATGAAACGATGCGAGACCATGTACATAAGACAACTGATATATGGGTATGTGTAGAATATAAATTAATAGTCGAGGGGTTTCGTCGGTAATCAGTTCATTCATAAAGATTAGTATTGGGTAAAGAAGGATGTTAATATGCCCATACATAGTTGTGTAAGATAACAAAATAACTCCAGTACAAGCAATTCAATCAAACATGGTATTATATTCACATTAATATAATGTCTCGTTGAAGCATTCGGTTTTTTTGTGCTGTTTTATGAGGTTTATTTATATTTAAAACCCAAACTTACCTGATCGTTTCCGCTTCCTGTATATCAGTACTGATACCATCGATATGATGACCAACCCTGTACTCACACAGACGATCGTCGTTATAAGTATGTTGATTGGTATGGAGCCCGTCTTAGTTGATTCTGCAAATGCCAAGAAGATAAAAACAATCTTGTGCATACAACTTTCTTTTTTTAAATTAACATTTCAAAGAATCTCAAAGCATTAAATTAACATGTATACTTACCAAACAAAATTTAAGTAAGCAATAGTTTAGTGTGTTGCTATTAATCAAAATATACATTAAACATGCGTCAAACCAGCGTTACTTTAATTGAAACAACGTACACCAAATGTTGTTCTATTAAAAACTTATACCTTTAGTGCGAAAATGAACTGTAGATGACTTATTTTCAAATCCATGTATGTTTATTGCGAGGATATTTAGTTGATAATCCGTGCCAGGTTTTAATTGAAGTAAAGCATAGTCCTGTTTACTGTCGTCTCCTCTTCCATCCGTGGTGTTTTCAACAATCATGTCGATTTCTAAATGCAATATGATAGAAAGTTAGTATAACGTGTTATTTTTGTATGTGAAGTTTAATTGGTATGAACATATTAAAGTAAGACACTGAATTAATTGAAAGTTTACAAACATGTGAATTCAGTTTACCTCTGTTCGATGTTTCTATATGAATTTCGAACCACTGTGTATTGTTGTAATTAAATCCAGGCTTAAATTCCAAAAGAGCTGAAGTCTCGGTTATTTTGAATACTTCAATGTCAGAAACTGGATCCGGTGGTCCTAAGTATGAAAAAACTCTTTAAAAAATCGATATGCAAATTTGATCGAAAGTACAGAAACAAGTTTGATGGACATGTTTAATACATGATTGTTTTGTACACAAAACTTTAACTAAAAATGGCGCGGCAGATACCGACGCGTATCCTCACGCCGCACGTATTGTCATAAGAGAAGTTCAGTATCAATAAGAAGTGAATCGGTGTAGAAATGAATAAGTTATAGTAAAATGCACATTTTGGTAGGTGTGGCCCATGTGGGCGGGGCTCTGGGGTGGGTAATGTGGACATGGATGGCCGAGATTTACCGTTTTGTCATAAGAGATGTTGAGTATTATGTTGAAGTCAATTGGTGAAGAAATGAAGAAGTTAGTTTAAAAAAAATGGGTGGGCGTGGTCTATGTGGGCGGGGCGCCACATGGTTGGTAATGGGGCCATGCATAGTTGTGATTGACCGTATTGTCATAAGAGAGGTTCAGTATCAATTTGAAGTAAATCGGTGGAGAAATTAAGAAGTTAATGTAAAATAACCTAAAACAATGAGTTAAAATCTCTGACCCGGCCCCATCCCAACCCCCATAACTTTTGACCAAGGGGTCAGATCAAAATTCCAAATAGTGCACTATCGCACATATGCTCATAGTTACCATGTGTTAAAGTTTCAAGGTTCGAGTGCTAATACTGTAGGAGGAGATAGTGACCAGGACGAACGGACGGACGGTCGGACGGACGGTCGGACGGACGGACAGACGGACACAGGGTGTTAAAAAAAATTGGGAACGAAAACAATTTTTGTCAGAAAAAATGTGGGTACGAAAAAAAAATGTGGGTAAGATATAAAAAATGTGGGTGCAAAAAAAACATGTGGGTACAAAAAAAACATTGGGTACGAAAACAATATTGGGTACAAAACAAAATTTGGGTACGAAAAAAATTTGGGTACGAAAAAAGAATTTGGGTACGAAAAAAAAATGTGTACGAAAACAAATTTGGGTACAAAAACAAATTTGGGTACGAACAAAAATGTGGGAACGAAAAATAAATTGGGTACGTTAAAATATTGGGTACGAAAAAATGTGGGTACGAAAAAAATTTGGGGGTACTGGGAAGAAGTTCCCGTGGACATCTCGATAAATTTGAAAGAGGACGGGAATCAAGCTGCCTTTACCTTTATCAATGGCCCTAGGGTGGAAAATGTGGACATGGATGGGTAGATAGACCTTGTTGTCATAAGAGATGTTCAGTATTAATTTGGAGTCAATTGGTGAATAAATGAAGAAGTTATGTTTAAACACAATTTTGGGTGGGCGTGGTCAATGTGTGCGGGGCGCCCCAGGGTTGGTTATGGGGCCATGCATAGTTGAGATTGACCGTATTGTCATAAGAGATGTTCAGTATCAATTTGAAGTAAATCGGTGTAGAAATGAAGAAGTTAATGTTAAATAACCTAAACAAATGAGTGAAAATCTCTGACCTGGCCCCAACCCCAAACCCCATTTTCCACTATCTCCTCCTACACTTTTAGCACTAGAACATTAAAACTTACACACATAGAAGCTATGAGCATATGTGCGACGGTGCACTATTTGGAATTTTGATCTGATCCCTGGGTCAAAAGTTATGGTGTTGGGATGGGGCCAGGTCAGAAATTTTAACTCAGGAAAACTGCCCCGCCCCCTATAACTTTTGACCCAGGGGTCAGATCAAAATTCCAAATAGTGCACCGTCGCACATATGGCGGAGATAACCACACTATCCCCACGCTTTTAAGAGCGTGGGGATAACAATATAATGTGCGGTTCCAAGAAAGAGGCATTTATAATAGATGTTATAAGAATACACCTAAGAAACGGCCAAGGCAACGAACGGTTGGATTTCTACATGATTTAAGGCACAACGAGCCTCACACGTCGATCGGCATTATTCACAATACAAATATTAATCACAATACACTCTCTTGCTTATAAGTATAACATTGCTGTTTTTCATCTAAAACTTAAGCAACACTTAAAATCGTTATTATTCTTAAAGATTATAGGGAAATATACTGTATAGTTTGATGTTTTACAGAGCAACAGAATTTTACATTTCCGAAGAACGAGGAAGTTATTAACTTGTGTCAGCAATAAAAACTACTAGTATTATATATATGTATCGTACTCGCAACATACCGACGGCCTTCATATGAAGTATATGTGTATACACTACAATCATCAAATGATCATTTTTGTCTTGGCAAAAGAATGTGGTCCTTATTGTTAATGTATAATACAGGTATATACGGGTATATTATAAATTAAGTCAAACAACTAGTCCCTGAATCTGAATTTCAATATCATTGCTTTCTATTGATGTTATGCTTAAATTGATAATACCCAAATAAATGCAAATCAGAGGACTATTTATAATATAATTTTTGCACATAATATTGTCTTCAAATATTAACATAGATCAATAAAGTAAATTGATATTATTACAACTGTCACCATGAGTACATATAAAGCAACTTATAAAGCAATTTTAGTCCATTCCGTACCGTCAGCCTTCAAAACATTCGTGTTCACGCTGCTACCTACTTTATTACCAAGTTTTGTATGTGTTGCTGTGTAAAACGTAATTTTAGAGCATAAGAAAGAAATTTCAAAACAGTACATAATACAACATACCGTCTGCCTTTATACGGAATGTATGTGTATACACCCCGTAAGAATTGTTCATCGTCAAAATATAGTCCCCAAAACTCGTCACATTAATGTCTGCTATTTCAATGCTCGTGGTCATCCCCGTTTCTTTATGATTAATAGTCTTGTTGTTGTGTGTCCATATTATTGTTGGATCCGGGTTCGCCAACCACTTCATTGTAAATGAACTTGTATCTCCCAGTCTTGGGGAAGTTGTATCATTGACCGGCCTGCTGGGGTCAGGTATAGGCTCACCTATGAATTAATTAAACATCATACATGCCATTTTGTGAAAATCGATGCTGTTAACAATGCTGAATATGCACGAAACGTCATTATACTACAATTCGAAGGAAAAACTCCTTGCAGTGAATTACTCATCTTGAAGGATTTTTGGCTTGTAACTTGTTATTTAATAACTGCAATTTTCTATGAAAATAACAACTTTACATATTATTTAAATTAAAAAAGGGAACAGGTAAAACAAATAAAGATTTACAATCATATAAGATAAAATTAATATGTTATCAACCATAGTCACGTAACGTGTCATGGCAGCTGGTATTTTAATACGAAATATGCTCTGACACCAGTCAAATCTCTTCGCAAGGGTTGTTCGAAGGTTTGTTAGTCTAGTTTAAATAAGACTTCGCATACCGAGAGTTGTGAATGGTAAGAACTCCGTTGCGTTAGTGGCTCCTCTCGCGTTTTTTGACCTGACAGTTATGTTGTAGGATGTTCTTGTTGAAAGGTTATGTATCATCAGCAGCAGCAGCTTGCCACCAGGGTCACTGCTGTTGTCGGGTACTTCCGCCAGTGCTAATACAAACGCAGAGTTGAAGGGAGGCGGTACAATTATAGAAAGCATCGAAATATACACAAATAAAAACGTTAAAATCCAAATATAAAGATACAAAATATAAAAATAGTTTGATACAAAAGATACACATTTTAGACAAAATATAATTAATTAACATTTAATCAATAACTCTTAGTAGTATACATTTTAAACGATTCTTATTAAAGCCACACAACTTATTTGGCATAGTAAATTTAAGTATAAATAAGAAACATATTTTATCTATGCCAATTAGAATATATCTGGTGGTTACAAGGTAGAAATCCGTTTTTTTGCGCTTTAAATTTTAAAAATAATCGCGTTTGTCGAAATGGACGTATTCGTATAGAAATCCTACTTTCGGTTTTAAAAGCGGTACCGTTTGAAAAATAATAAATTACTTGCATATGTATGTATTGATTTATATGTATTTCATTTCAAGGTCAGAGGCTTTAAGATTCATAATAAAAGATGATTATATTATAACAAATGATTGTATGCAATATTACTACATTTGAAAAAGACACACAGATATTTTTCATAGTGGTAAAGTTGAAGGTGTGATGTGTTGTAATAATGCATTCTGATATTTAATCAACATATGAAAAAGAACAACGGACAATGAACCAAAAAATATACGAATAAACTGTAAATTTTGTATCAAATTAAACTGTGTTTCCTTCAAGGAAATTCTGAACCACAAATTTATTTTAAGCGCTATGCCGGTTCGACGAGTTTTATAATATTTGTTGTATAACACATTTGATATATTGGTCGAATGTTGGGGATTCCCAAACAGTGTTTATGTCTTTTTTTACATGATTCAGTTTTCCACTGTATAAAATAAAAAAAATCAATTGTATTCAACATTAATTGTGATGGTGCTCTGGTACCATTACTTCAATGACAGAAAATATTATTCGATGTGATGTGTAATACCATTCATGAATCTTAAATACATATATAGATATACTCACTGTTAACTTCCCCTTCTGAATAGTTGTAAACTATAAAAGTCTGATTGCTTTCATAATCAAAGCCGGATAACCAAGATAGGGTTACAGATGTATCTTGTTTGTCCTTTATTAAAAGTGTGGAAACTGGATCCGGAGGACCTGAAAATATAAGTCGTATTAAATCAACTGTCAATGTGCAGAGTATTGATTATAAACTAAAATCATATTTTTCTTTTATGAAAACAAGTTAGTGGACGTGATTATTTACTTCGTTTATAATAGGTGTATATACCTGTTTGTAACCAATTTAGTCATACAACTCATCTCAAACTCCGTATTTCAATATTATTTTACATCGATAGTACCCTTAAGTGTATATTTTTCAAGTTAATATGAATCATAGGGCACTATGATAGTAGTTTTGCACATAACATTATATTCAGATAATACTACATATAAATCAAGTAAACAATTAATGTATGCAAGGCTCAGCATGATTACAAATGAAGCAAATAATAAGCAGTTTACGTACCGTCTGCCTTTAAAGCAAACGTGTAGACGCTGCTACCCACTTTATTGCTTATTGTCAGAGTATAGTTTCCAAAATCCTTTGCCTTAATGTTGTCAATTGTTACTGTACTTGTATAATTTTCATTCGAGCTGTTTAATCGGACTCCCTTGTGTTCCCAAATAAATGTCGGTGACGGATTTCCAACAGCATGCATTACCAGATTTATTGTCTGTTTTGTTCTTGGAGTAAAAGTCATTTGCGTTTGATGTTGTGGGTCCATTTTCGGCGTTTCTGTTTAGGTTTTAAAATAAAGAAGCAAATAAAAAAATGTCATCATACTTCACTTTTCACAATATTTACTCGTTGGTTTAAAAGGTTCACATATTTGTTTTCTTATTTAGTTAATTTTAATTTCTCCAAAACAAAACTACCTTGTAATGCGATAGATTACACGTCTTTATAGAAAATAGCACTATAAATAATAAACATGTTCAAATTTTAAAATACCTATGACATTCTTTAACTTAAAATTTATTTTTTACACGGGTACGATCATCCACAAGTTAAAAAAATCGTCCATCAGCACATTTATTTGTATTGTTTGCATTTTTGTTGCAGTCAAGAACACTACAACAGAACAATGTATGCATCGCATATAAATGTGTTTATTAATAAATTCATCATTTGCTTAATAAAATAGCTTAAGTACCAAATGTCATAAATGGCAGGTATGTGATGACGGGAGAACTGCCGTTTTTGTTTTTCGAATAAATTGTAAGATTGTATTCCGTCTCCTCGTCCAAACCATCTATGGTCTTATTTATGGTCGTGTTGCCTTGGCCTCCAGAAACATCAAGATATGAACTGAAATCTGTAGAAGAGGTAGATAAAATTTAAAGGTACAGCACTGGACTGTTGACACTTTTGTGTTTGATTCATTGTGTGAATGTATTTTAATATTTTGTATTTTTGCAATGGTTTACTTATGGAGTTTCGACTCAACTTACTTATCAGTTATCAGCAATTGAATTTTAAATTCGAACAATACTTCGTTGTGGTTACTGCATATTATTGTTTGTATGGACAACAATTACATATTTTACCGACATATTGATACCGTTTATCATTTACTATAATGTGTATACTATTTCATCCTTGAATGTGTTTCTGGGTGATAAAACATTACGTGTTACTTATTAGTCGACTTTCTGTTATTAATGTTAAGCTTATCTGTAGTATTTTTATTTTGAAATCGTAGAAGTGAATTCTTTATAGTTGACCATTTCAACTTACATTGTATTGTACCATCAACTATTCTACAAATCACAAATGTCTGGGTTTCGTTGTAATCATAGCCCGTCACCCATGACAACGAAACATTAGTCGCGCCAATGTCAACAAGTGTGAAATTGGTCGGACTCTCCGGGGGCCCTGAAATTTGTATGATGATATATACAGGAATGTTTTGTTTTCTAATTAAAAAACACGAAACGAAGTGAACTAAACGGTAAAGTTAAGGCAGGTTGAATACCCTAATATCAACGTGACGTTGACTTGTACACATCTGCTGACTTATAATCACCTTATTGACCCTGCCACCCACCGCACCAAGTTTACTGGGCCATTCGGTATCACTCAATGAGAAGGACAACTTCTCTTGTTGAGAATGATTTATTATTTTCCCAATACAGTGGCCAATGGTCAATTTAAAATTTGAACCAGGAACTTCACGATATCAAAAACCAGCGTATATTGCCTAGATATATGTTCCTAATTGCCCACGGTTCCCGTTATTTAAATTGATGGAAAGCAACATGACCGTTTAAAGTGCCACAAATCAATTTATTTTATGTTGATAAGTAAAGTGAATCCATATTTATCAAGCAATGAGAATTAACATTTTAAGAAGATTATAATTACAACGTAGTGATATTTAGAAAAACAACAACATACATATGTGAGCTTCGTATGTGCATAATGTGTGTAAAGTTGATTTTGAATTACCGTATGCAGCAATGAAGAACGTATATGTGCTATTTCCAGCTTCGTTGATCATGTTTAGTGTGTATTCGCCATAGTCTCTAACTGTCATGGACTTAATGTTTGACACACTTGAATATGTGTCATCGGAGCTGTTAAGTTTCAGACTATCGTGCAACCAGGTAAATGAGGGAGGCGGATACCCAATAGCGTGCATTTCAAGGGATACCGGCTCATACAATCGGCTTTGTATGATGCGCTTAACGTGCTCTTTTGGGTCTATTATTGGCTTTCCTAAAATAACAAATGTTAATGCGTTCAAAATACTAATTTAATACTGTTTTAAGGCATAGTTTTTGTCATTTATACAATTGCAGATTGTTACAGTTATTGGTTTTGTCATTTACACAATAGTCTGACCTAAATATGAAAGTAAACGTAGAAATGTTAACACTATCAAAACGTGCTTGAATGATATATTAAAATACCTACATTTTTCCTTACTTAGTTCGTAAGTTACATTAAATTATAAAAGTACATTTCAAAAACATACCGTAAGAAGAAAATACTAAAACGTCTGATGGTGGGGACGATCCATTTACATTTTTTGACGCGATGGTCAAATTGTAGATCATATATGGTTCCAACTCGTTGATAGCATATTGAACGTGCGTGTTGCCATGACCATCAGATGTATCATTTTGTTCTTGAAAAACTGTGTGGGTTGGTTTGTAGAAAACGTTAAAATAGTGAAAATATTGGACAAGTTTCAGTGTTATATAGCCAAATTAAAAAACCAAAACAATAATTAATGTAACCAGTTAAGGTTGTTGAAATATAATATGAAAATTGTTCAATATATTTATTTTTTTAATTTTGAGTACAGTATTAAATGAACACATACTTGTACTTATTGATGCAGAGTGTTGATATATAATGAAGGTCTGTCTCCGATTGTAATCGTATCCCGTTATCCAATTTAGAGTGGCATTTGACTTGTTGACATTCGTGACATTGAAACCGATCGGTGTGTCCGGAGGTCCTTGCGAAAAATTGTCGAAATTTAAATTGATTATCTAACAATAATTGGTGGATGTGTGTATTTTAAGATTATCAATAGTAAATGTTTGATTAGAATTTAAAGTTATTGATGCGAACAGTATATAATCATGTAACAGTTTTTTGAAGATTAAAACAACATATACTTGTATACAAGATCAAGAGCCATAAACACATAGACAATGTATGATTTATATTGAGAAAAATAAAAACATACCTTCGGCCAACAAAGCGAATACTTCATAGTTTTTCCCGTATTCGTTTTCCATTCCAAGAATGTACTCTCCAAAATCATCGTAAGATTTAACTTGTATCTTAGCTGAGATGAACGATGGGCTAACCTTATGTGTGACGTTTTTATCATTGTGAGACCATGTGTATGTAGGTTCAGGGCACCCAAGGACATGTGCCTCCAAGGACACATTTTGTCCTATCCGAGGAGTGTGTGTATATGTACCAGGATATGCCGGATTTGGTCTAGCAGGACCTATAATATAACATTTTTGAATTGCATTCCTCAAACAATCAACATACAAACAAGTTTAAAAAAAAACGATGCGTTTGATGAACTCTATCACATATATATTATTGATTATATAAAAAGTAATGTTTTTAAGAACTCATCTGAACGTTTTTATGATTATAAGACAACAGTTCACAATAAAGTGGCGTCGGATGCACATGATCGACGCTCTGTTTGCTAGTATTCTTTACTATGGCTGCCTGGTGGGTCATAATTATCCAGTTGGACCCAATTTCAATCAGTATTAACATTCAAAATGTTTGTATACACTTATTAATTAAAAAATAAATAACCTGTAACGTTGATGGATAAAGTCTTGAAATCATTCCCAGCAGTGTTTGATGTCGACAGGTTGTACTTGCCCCCTTCTATGCAAGATATACCAGTTATTGTTATTGTGAGTGTTCCTCGCCCAGTGACGTTAGCCACTGTTGTATTGGTCTGCATGTTTGTAAGTTGTGTTATTGGATCTGGCTTTCCATTCACTGCGAATTCCATAGAGAAGTTTTGTCCGTCTTGAAGGGAAGGCGTTGTAACATTAACCCACACTATCTTCGCCCACGGACCTGAAGTTGTTTTTTTTTAAATATATCAGTATAATTTCAATCCTACTTTAAGCGGAATACTGTTTGCTGAACCCATATGAGTCATGGTACAAAATAGACTTTTTCAGAAAATTCCAATCAATTGTACTTATGTTTATGTTTAAAATATGCACTTGCAATTGGAAAATATTTAATTAAACTCTAGCTATTGTTGTGTAAGCAATATTTCAATATAAGTGTATTGAAAAAGATACATAAATTTTTAATAATAAGTAGTGCATTTTGCATGCATATTGACATAATCTTACCATAGACATTCAAACATATCTCGTTCACAATCCGAGAACTCAAGAAATGTTGTGCATAGCAGGTGTACAGTCCAATATCTGCTTTAGTAATGTTGTCGATAGTGATGTTTTGACCTATTCTTGATGATACATTGTTTGGCATCTGCCAGACGAATTGGACGGTTTCAGATGTTTTCCTGGCGTTGCATCTTAGTGTGAAATTGTCGCCTTCATGAGCGTGCATCTCTGTGGATAGCAGATATAGTATATGTATAGACCAGACAGCAAATAACAAGGCATTTAACCAAGAAACTTTCAGGCTCTGGCGAAAGAGATTGGCAGTAAGATGTCTTAAATCCTTATTCGAAGGATGGGGTTTGACTCGCGGCTTGTTTTCCATACACAAAAGAGGAAATCATGTGATGGTTACTCTGAAATATTATTCATGTTTTCAAACTTGTTCTTTGCAATATTTGGAGTGCTTTTAAACATAACCATAATAAACTGCATTTCTTACAAACAAAATAGTTAACAATGAAAAATTATCCATTCTTTTTTTTGGAAACTGACGCCCTTTAAAAATGCATTGACTTATTTATTGTGCGCTGCAATTTAAATAAACATACGCGCTCTAGGAAAAGTGTTTTAAACTAACTCATTTGTTAAATGTCTTGTAAAATACATTTCCCAACCACAGTTACACAAAACGTAAAACGTTATTTCATTTCATGCGTGTTGGCATACACTGTAGCATCAAAAAGCAGTATTTATAAAAGGTATTCGTTTCAAATCCTGAATTATGTGCTTTAATCTGACGTTATTATTTTGGCAATATTATTAAATGAATTTAACTTCATATTGTCTTTTATGACTTATTGACGTTTTTGGAACGCATGTTTTAGAGAAACATTGAACGGAATATAAACAATTTAGTGTCATTCAAAAGATTGAAAATAAATACTTTTACAACTATTTATTGTAAAACATGTATTCTTATATCTATTTATAAATAAGCCAGTTCCTATTTCGCGGCTGTATAAGAAGCGAGGAACCAGTTCTATATTGTTTTCGAATCAAATAAAAAAATGGTATTTTCTAATATAAAACGTAGATTTACACGTTCCATACTGTTCATATTCTACTGGCCGATTAGTATGCAAGTCGATTTGTCGGTTCAAAACGTATAAAAGATAATGATGAAATATTCTCGTATTATGAGGACTATGCTTATATTGATTCTGATGATGACTAGGATGCTGCTGCTGCTGTTGATGATGGTTGTTGTGGTGATAATAATGATGATGAAATAACATATTAATTTTTTTTTGTAAAAAACACAACATACACGTCATTTAGCAATATTTAAGTATAAGCAAAATGGTTACATTCATAATACATTTCGAAAAAGATTAAGTGCAATTTGAGTGGAAGATACCAGCATTGACTAACTTAGAACAGAAGCCTACGAATTTCTTGCACAATGCTATAACGTTCGTTTTCCAAAATCAGTATTTAACGCAAGTATGTTCTGTGTTAGCAATTAAAAGTATTCCTAACTCATTAAGAGATGCAGAAGTGACTCACTGTTGATTATCCAGGAGACTTTTATATTTGAAATGTTTGTATTATATATCTCAAAAAGCTTATATATAATTGGTTTAGCTTGAATGAGGAACTGTTCCTTCTTTCTAATGGGCATAAGGAATAAGTAACTCAGAACAATAAACCAACTCACTCTCCATCGCTACCCATGCCCAACATATTTGAAATGAAACGCAACACATACGTGACCAAACTGTATTCATTGACTTCTATTCACATGAATTTAATCTTGATTACGAACAAACTCGAGCGTTATAGGAATGTCGCCTCACTGCACTCGGTTTTGATACGGTTATCATTCCTACTTAAATGATTGTGATTCGCAATCCAATCTCGTTCAACCAGGAATGTTTAATTTGCTGTCGTAATCATGTAATGTTTGCGAATGATAGCGTTTAATGTATAAGTCCATATACCCCAATATATAATAGAAAATTAACAGAATAATCGATTGTGTGTGATAACAAAAATCGCACAATATTCGTATCTGTTAAACAATAGATATGCACTTTTGTGTGCTACGAGTATAATTAAACAGTAAACTGCATAATCTGCAGTGTTGCAATTGGATTACACGAAGGTCTAAGGTCGCAATTATTAATTCCTAAAATGTTAACGGACAGCGATTTTGCTCAACACATTCATGAGTTATAGTATTTGAAATGTTTACCATACAATGAAACAGCCAACGGTAATACTTTACAAAATAAATTAAATATAAATAAATCGCGTGCTTAATTAAACATTAACATTCATAATTTACTAACTTATTTATACATTTAATTGTACATATAAGTAACCAATAAAATTTAGTATCATTGTGTTGGAGAATAATATCACAAGCTGACGAAACTGAGAACTCAATATCGATGACATATCCTTCATTTGATTTTTTATTATGTTTAACTGTCTGTGTTTTACGAAATAATACAAACACAAAGGTGTTTAAACCCCCGGTTACCACATTGGAAATGTTAAACGTGATTTTAGTATTACCTGTGCACGGGCCATTCCCATTTAATTCATAGCAGAATCCAAAACACAAAAAAACAACGATACGCGTGGTTTTAAACAACACAGCCATGTTGAAATTATTTCAATTTACTTAATTGAGAACAATATAACGGGGAACATGACATGTGATTATAATTTTATCTAAGTTGTACTATGATAATAAGCGGTGTCTATATTATTATCGCCGATATATGATAAATGCAAAGCTAAATACAGCACAAGTTAATTGTTTATTTTTAATTGCAACATAATTTGAAAATAAATACTGGACATCATGTACCACGGCAAACGTTTGACAAAAGTTAACAAGCGCTTAATAATAATTGTTTAAATCGTGTTCGACGACATTTAAATTGCACCTATTTATGTACAGTGTGCACATAACAATTATACATAAGTATCAATAATGCAAATGTGTCGTTTTGTGTAACCCATTGAATCATTTTTCACATCACTCGAACTAACAGGACAATTTAACAAAATATACATTTTAATAGAGTATTCTTGTATGCGTCCAATGTTTGGGACTACTGCGCTAAATACGAAAAAGAGCTGTTAGACAAAATTCAATGGGATGCAGCTCGTATTGTAACAGGATTAACTAGATCAACTAAAATTACCCTACTTCTAAAAGAAATTGGTTGGGTCTCTCTCGATGACAGACGGAAAATTCAAAAACTCGTTCTCGTATATAAACACAAAAAAGGTGCCTTACCACAATATTTAAACGATATTTTCCCAGCAACAACAGACAAAATTCCTTATTTCTTGCGTAATCGTGGCGACTATGCATCAATTGCCCGCAGACTTGCGATTTACTCAAATTCAACTATTCCGTCGTCTCTTAAGTTATGGAACGATCTTGACATTGATACAAGGTCTTTACCGACGCTTTCTATTTTTAAAAGTGCAGTAAAGCGGAAGTGCAATCCTCCTATAGTTCCTTCGTATTTCCTATTTGGCGAACGAAAGCAACAAATTCTACATGCTCGGCTAAGAAACCACTGTAGCGACTTAAATTCCGATTAACACTTAAACCACCTACGTGACAATCCAAAATGCCCTTGTAATAGTCCTGTCGAAGACGTAGATCATTTCTTCTTCAAATGTCCTCTTTTCTCCGAGCAACGTATCGAGCTTTTTACCAACACTCGTCCATTCCACACTCTAAATGCAAACAAACTTTTAAATGGTATCCCAGAAGCAACTAACTAATAACCAAAATGATGGGTTATTTCTGGAAGTTCAAAGATATATTAAGACTTCGAACAAGTTCACATAAATACTTGACTGCAAACACAATGTTTTTTCGCTTGTTATATTTTACTCAACATAGTTTAAGTATTTTCGCTGTAGATTATGTGCTATATTTTAGTTTGTAGAGCTGGGTTGTGTGGAGCAATTTATTGTATTTTGTTTTTGTTGTGGAGCAATTAATTATATGTGTTTTTCTATTTATGTTTCATTTCTTTTGTGTGTATATATATGTTTAGTTTAGTTAATTGTAATATTATTACATTCTCTTTAAATTTAGTTTACATTTTTCTCTTAACCATTTGAAGTGTAAAACAGTGAATGACACTAACCTCTTGTAAATACTTTTTCCCAAATGTTTTTTGTCGTTAACTAAAATCTTTGTATTTACTAACTGAATTGTTAATTGTACACTCACTATGTGCACTTTGAACGTCCTTTTTACCGAATCGGAAATAATGGGAAGGGTCGGTATCTAATGTTGTTAAAACTTGTGACCCAACCCTTTTGCTTTTTTCTTTACATTCGATAACATCTATTCGCAGTATATATACTATATGCATTGTGCACCATATGTACATTTGTATGAATGCATGTGTGAAAGAAAATGCAATCAAATATTATTAAAGTATTGCGTATCTGCTGTAACACAAGACACAACATTACGTCGTTAAGTGATTGTTTTATGAGCTAATGCTCTACCAATGCGTTTCTGTTGCGACAAAAGACTCAACATTGTGTCATGCGCAAATTAGCTATCATTGCGTAATTGCTGCAACACAAGACTAAACATTACGTCGTTAAGTGATTGTATCATGAGCGACTGCTCTATCATGGCGTATTTGCGACAACACAAGACTCGATATGACGTCGTTACGAGATTGTATCATGAGCGAATGCGATATTAGTGCGTACCTCGGTCACACGAGCACATCAGCGGAACTCTTGTTTTTCTCATCGGCTGCGAGCAATCTGGTCACCATGTGTCCGGGGGAAACCGATGTTTGTTCCTGCCTGGCTGACCGCGGATCGGCTTGCTAAAGACGCAAAGGCATGACAATAACGTAAACACTGTGAGCGAATGCGCTATCATTGCGTATCTGCTGTAACGCAAGACTAAACATAACATCGCTAAGTAATTGTTTAATGAGCGAATAATCCATCATTGCGTTTCTGCTGCGACAAAAGACTCAACATAACGTCGTAACGTGATTGTGTCATGCGCGAATTCGCTATCATTGCGTTTCTGCTTCATCACAAACTCAACATTACGTCGTTAAGTGATTGCATTATGAGTGAATGCGCTTTCATGGGGTATTTGCGGTCACAAAAGACAAGTTATTACGTCGTAATGTGGTTGTATCATGAGCGAATGCGCTATCATTGCGTATCTGCTGCAACACAAGACTTAACATTACGTCGTTCAGTGATTGTTTTATTTACGAATGCGCTATCATGGCGTATTTGCGGCAACACAGGACTCGAATTACGTCGTAACGTGATTGTATCATGAGCGAAGGCGCTATCAATGCGTATCTTCTGCAACACAAGACTCAACATAACGTCGTTAAGTGATTGTATTAGGGGTGAATGCGCTATCATGGCGTATTTGCGGCCTTAAAACTCGCCATTACGTGGTAACGTGATTAATTCATGAGCGAATGCTTTTTTCATTGCATTTTTGCGACAACACAGGACTTTTTATGACGACGTTAAGTGATTGTATCATGAGCGAATGCGATATCAGTGCGCACCTCGGTAACACGAGCATATCAGCGGTACTCTGGTCTTTCTCATCGGCTGCGAGCAATCTGGTCACCCCCTGTCCGGGTAAAACCGCTGTTTGTTCCTGCCTGGCTGACCGCGGGTCGGCTTGCTTTAGACGCAAAGGCATATGAATAACGTTAACACTGTGAGCGAATGCGCTATCATTGCGTATCTGCTGAAACACAAGACTCAACATTACGTCGTTAAGTGATTGTTTAATGAGCGAATGCTCTATCGTTGCGTTTCTGCTGCGACAAAAGACTCAACATAATGTCGTTACGCGATCGTGTCATGCACGAATTCGCTATCATTGCGTATCTGCTGCATCACAAAACTCAACATAACGTCGTTTAGTGATTGTATTATTAGTGAATGCTCTATCATGGCGTATTTGAGAGCTCAAAGGACTCGTTATTACGTCGTAACGTGATTGTATCATGAGCGAATGCGCTATCGTTGCGTATCTGCTGCAACACAAGACTCAACATTACGTCATTAAGTGATTGTATTATGAGCGAATGCGCTATCAAGGCGTATTAGCGGCAACACAGGACTCGACCTTACGATGCTACGTGTTGTATCATTAGCGACTGCTCTATCAACGCGTTTTTGCGACAACACAGGACTCGATATGACGTCGTAACGTTATTGTATCATGAGCGAATGCGATATCAGTGCGTACGTCGGTCACACGAGCACATCAGCGATACTCTGGTCTTTCTCATCGGATGCGAGCAATCTTGTCACCCCTTGCCGCGGGAAACCGCTGTTTGGTCCTGCCTGGCTGACCGCGGATCCGCTTGCTTAAGACGCAAAGGCATAACAATAACGTTAACACTGTGAGCGAATGCGCTATTATGCATATCTGCTGTAACACAAGACTCAACATTACGTCGTTAAGTGATTGTTTAATGAGCGAATGCTCTATCATTGTGTTTCTGTTGCGACAAAAGACTCAACATAACGTCGTAACGTGATTGTGTCAAGCGCGAATTCGCTATCATTGCGTAATTGCTGCAACAAAGACTAAACATTACGTCATCATGAGCGACTGCTTTTTTCATTCAGTTTTTGCGACAACACAGGACGTTTTATGACGACATTAAGTGATTGTATCATGAGCGAATGCGATATCAGTGCGTACCTCGGTCACACGAGCACATCAGCGGTACTCTGGTCTTTCTCATCGGCAGCGAGCAATCTGGTCACTACTTGTCCGGTGGAAACCGCTGTTTGTTCATGCCTGGCAGACCGCGGGTCGGCTTGCTAATGACGCAAAGGCTTAAGAATAACGTTTACACTGTGAGCGAATGGGCTATCATTGCGTATCTGCTGTAACACAAGACTAAACATTACGTCGTTAAGTGATTGTATTATGAGCGAATGCGCTATCATGGCGTATTTGTGGCAACACTGGACTCGAAATTACGTCGTAACGTGATTGTATAATGAGCGAATGCGCTATCAATGTGTTTCTTCTGCAACACAAGACTCAACATTACGTCGTTACGTGATTGTGTAGAGCGCGAATGCGCTATCATGGCGTATTTGCTGCCACAAAGGACTCGTCATTACGTCGTAATGTGATTGTATCATGAGCGAATGCGCTATCATTGCGAATCTTCTGCAACACAAGACTCAACATAACGGCGTAACGTGATTGTGTCATGCGCGAGTTCGCTATCATTGCGTATCTGCTGCATCACAAAACTCACCATACCGTCGTTAAGTGATTTTACTATGAGTGAATGCGCTATCATGGTGTATTTGCGGCCACAAAGGACTCGTCATAACGTCGTAACGTGATTGTATAACGAGCGAATGCGCTATCATTGCGTATCTACTGCAACACAAAACTCAACATAACGTCATTTAGTGATTGTATTATGAGCGAATACGCTATCATAGCGTATTTGCGGCAACACATGACTCGACATTACGTCGTTACGTGATTGTTTCATGAGCGACTGGTCTATCATGACGTTTTTGCGACAACACAGGACTCGATATGACGTCATTACGTGATTGTATCATCAGCGAATGCGATATTAGTGCGTACCTTGGTCAGACGAGCACATCAGCGGTACGCTGGTTTTTCTCATCGGCTGCGAGCAATCTGGTCACCACGTATCCGGGGGAAACCGATGTTTATTCCTGCCTGGCTGACCGCGGATCGGCTTGATAAAGACGCAAAGGCATAAGAATAACGTAAACACTGTGAGCGAATGCGCTATCATTGCGTATCTGCTGTAACACAAGACTAAACATAACGTCGTTAAGTAATTGTTTAATGAGCGATGGCTCCATCATTGCGTTTCTGCTGCGACAAAAGACTCAACATAACGTCGTTACGTGATTGTGTCATGCGCGAATTCGCTATCATTGCGTTTCTGTTTCATCACAAAACTCAACATTACGTCGATAAGTGATTGCATTATGAGTGAATGCGCTTTATTGGGCTATTTGCGGTCACAAAGGATACCTCATTACGTCGTAATGTGATTGTATCATGAGCGAATGCGCTATCATTCCGTATCTGCTGCATCACAAAACTCAACATTACGTCGTTAAGTGATTGTATTATTAACGAATGCGCTATCATGGCGTTTTCGCGGCAACACAGGACTCGAAATTACGTCGTAACGTGATTGTATCATGAGCGAATGCTTTTTTTTCATTGCGTTTTGCGACAACACAGGACATTTTATGACGACGTTAAGTAATTGTATCATGAGCGAATGCGATATCGGTGCGTACCTCGGTAACACGCGCATATCAGCGGTACTCTGGTCTTTCTCATCTGCTGCGAGCAATCTGGTCTCCACTTGTCCGGGTGAAACCGCTGTTTATTCCTGCCTGGCTGACCGCGAGTCGGCTTGCTTTAGACGCAAAGGAATAACAATAACGTTAACACTGTGAGCGAATGCGCTATCATTGCGTATCTGCTGTCACACAAATCTCAACACTACGTCGTTAAGTGATTGTTTTATGAGCGAATGCTCTATCATTGCGTTTCTGTTGCGACAAAAGACTCAACATAACGTCGTGACGTGATTATGTCATACGCGAATTTGCTATTATAGCGTATCTGCTGCAACACAAGACTAAACATTACGTCGTTAAGTGATTGTATTATGAGCGAATGCGCTATCATGGCGTATTTGCGGTAATACAGGACTCGACATTACGTCGTAACGCGATTGTATCATGAGCGTATGCGCTATCATTGCGTATCAGCTGCAACACATGACTCAACATTACGTCGTTGCGTGATTGTGTCATGCGCGAATTCGCTATCATTGCGTATCTGCTGCATCACAAAACTCAACATTACGTCGTTATTAACGAATTCGCTATCATGGCGTATAAGCGGCAACACAGGACTCGATATTACGTCGTAACGTGATTGTATCATGAGCGAATGCGCTATCAATGTGTATCTTCTGCAACACAAGACTCAACATAACGTCGTTACGTGATTGTGTCACGCGCGACTTCGCTATCATTGCGTATCTGCTTTCATCGCAAAAGTTAACATTACGTCGTTTAGTGATTGTATTATGAGTGAATGCGCTATCAGGGCGTATTTGCGGCCTCAAAGGACTCGTCATTACGTCGTAACGTGATTGTATCATGAGCGAATACGCTATCATTGCGAATCTGCTGCAATACAAGACTCAACATTACGTCGTTAAGTGATTGTATTATGAGCGAATGCGCTATCAAGGCGCTTTTGCGGCAACACAGGACTCGACATTACGTCGTTACGTGTTGTATCATGAGCGACTGCTTTTTTTATTGCGTTTTTGCGACAACACATGACTCGATATGACGTCGTAAAGTGATTGTATCATGAGCGAATGCGATATCAGTGCGTACCTCGGTCAAACGAGCACATCAGCGGTACTCTGGTCTTTCTCATCGGCTGCGAGCAATCTGGTCACTACCTGTCCGGGGGAAACCGCTGCTTGTTCCTGCCTTGCTAACCGCGGATCCGCTTGCTAAAGACGCAAAGGCATACGAATTACGTTTAAACTGTGAGCGAATGCGCTATCATAGCGTATCTGCTGAAACACAAGACTCAACATCACGTCGTTCAGTGATTGTTTTATGAGCGAATGCTCTACCATTGCGTTTCTGTTGCGACAAAAGACTCAACATAACGTCGAAACGTGATTGTGTCATGCGCGAATTCGCTATCATTGCGTAATTTATGCAATACAAGACTAAACATTACGTCGTTAAGTGATTGTATTATGAGCGAATGCCCTATCATGGCGTATTTGGGGCAACACAGGACTCGAAAAATTTTCGTAACGTAATTGTATCATGAAAAATATATTTCTGCTATATTTTAACGCATACATGTTCAACTATTCCAAAAAAATGGTGTTCGCCGAGCATAGCGCTGGCAATAACAACACTAAACAGTGATTAAACAGTTCATGTGATTGTATTATGAGTTGGGCATGTATCTATGAACATATCCTAGTAAATGGTTGCCCCTTTGAAAAGTATACAACTTAAAAGGTCGTTCCACGATTTACAAAATTATTATGTGTGTTTCATTTATTTTCTCGCAAACAGCATTTCATCGCTGTCTTTGCTTTGATCATAAGTGTTCTCTAGCCAATAATGATGGTCGACACCCTTCGGAATAGCTTGTATTTTATGATGTTCAGTGCACATACCGGAGATAGTCGATGTAAAATGATTGCCAGAGAGGATAACAAACAGATTTAACAACAACAATTGCGGTACCTACTTCAGAACAAGAGCACCGCCTAGCGGGTGCAGACCGCTCATCTATTTGTCAAAGTATGAATCAAATCTGATCATAAATAAAGAAGTTATGGCAATTTTAGCTAAAATATGGGGTCATTTATTACATTATCTTTTAAAAATGAAAAAAAAAAATAAAAAAAATATGTTTCTTTTTTTTTTGGGGGGGGGGGTCTTTAAAAAATAAA
>VMBQ01008153.1:12685-78327 GCA_007657795.1 Dreissena rostriformis
ACCTTGGCTTTTCGTATTCATCACAAGTCTGTGATGACCCAGCCAATTCGGAACTGATCATAGCCATGGAACTTCAACGTTCCCTTACCCCTAAATGGGATTTGGTTTGCGTTCATTGTTAGCTTACTAGGCTTCCTATGAACCCTTTCATCAGGCTTCTTAACAGTTCCTAACCTGGAAGACCGTTTTCCTTCTTACTATGGCTTCAGTCAAACTGAGAAGTGAAATTCATGCTCTTTCTGTCGTAGAAGGCCATTGTTGTGTCAGCCGGGATTCGTTGCTATATATCAACTTCCCTCTATGGCTTCTAAAACCTTCAAGGTCCCAAGTCTTTCTAGATCTTGTGGACATGAAGATGAAGATAGACTCCTCTGCCCATTCAGGGCTTTGAAGTTCTACATCAGTAGAGTTAAGTCCATTCGATATTCTCGAAAGATACTCTTCATTCCCTTTAAAAAAAAAAGGGGGGGGGGCGATGTGTCTTCGGCTTCTATTTCTCGTTGGGTAGCCTCAAATACTAAAGGCTTACTCTTCTCTCTCATCTAGGGATTCATCCCTTTTTAAGAGCAGACCGCATGAATTACGAGCTCTGTCATCTTCGTGGGCGTATAATTATTACAGCCTACTGTCTGACTCGCTCCTATATGCTTTCTGGAGGATGCCGACCACCTTCCCCTCCTTTAATCTTCGTTCTCTTGAGTGCCTACAAGACTACTGGTTTTTGTTGGGCCCCCTTGTGGGTCCACAAACGGCGGTGTCTTTTACAAAATTGACATACTTACTCTTATCCGAGAAGTCATGTCAATACCGTACGAACGAAGATAAGCTGATAACCCTTGATATGGGTTCTGCTATCATTAGCTGATAACCCTGTATATGGGTTCTGCTCGGATGGGTATTGGGGAGCTATACGCGAACCTTCCCGCCGCAGCTGCAAAATCAGCTATAAGATAGCAGGTAATGTATTTATGCTATTAAAACAAATTTTTATAGTAAAATTCATTTTATTTAGTAAATACTTACCTGCTATCGTTGAGTCCCACCTCCCACCCCACTCATTCGCCTAATATTTATATATTTTTATATTATTTATTGGAATAAGAATGACGTAATCATGACGTAGGGTAGTTCTCGGTTACACTGCACTAAGTGTGACCGTTAAGACCTGCTGGACTGATTATAAGGGGCTCCCCCCAGAAAGTTTTTCCGGACAAATAACTATATATAACTATAATAAGATAGCAGGTAAGTATTTACTAATTAAAATGAATTTTACTAAAAAAATTTGTTTTAATACAGTCCACTCCCGATAGTTCCGACTCACTTTTCTTAAATGTCCAGTTGGCTTGAAGTCTCTACGTTGGAACAATATTTTATTGCTATGACATAATGTTCTCATATAAACTTGTGTTGGCCTCGAATCGCAAGGATCAATTTTCTTTTTCAGACAGCGCTAACTGTTTTCATATGCAAAACTTATTTTGTTTCATTGGCTCTATCTTGTTTGGTTCACATCAAACAGTTTTTTGATAACACAAGATAGATTGTGGTGACGCATTGAAATCACATGATTATTGTCTTCACAACTGTTACCCACTTACAATTATTGGATAATTGTATGTCTTCAATTAATTAGTACCAACACAATCAAACATTATGTTCATGACGTTACATGCAAGTCCCAATTTCAGACTGTTTTTGTTTTGTTCAGCAAAAAGGCAGTCTCTATGCCCCAAAAATACATATTTTTTTTATTATTTGTTTTATAATGATACTTTATTTTCCTCGTCCATAGGTATGTGCAGGTTGAGGTCATCCTGCTCTATACCGTACATACATTTTTGTGTTAGTATGAGTAAACAATAAATGTTGTAATCAATTGTTAGAATATAATATCTTTATACATACATATACAATATTATACCATTTATTTTAAGACATAAATGCATAATTAGAAGGAACACAAAACAAAATTAAAAGTACACAGTCATTTTATTCATTTTTGTATGAATACTGTTAAATAAGATGTATTGGTAATTTAGTGTAATATTTTGGCAGTTTATTGACCGCAGTAATAGATAGTTAGAATTCCACTGGTTTTCAAGAGTTGCCACATGGAATTTTGGAAAAATCTAGACATCAATGACAGGATGGTGTCACGCTTGCTTAAAGCAATTACAATTTATTATTATTATTTTACATATGTACCACGCATAATCTAGTATATATATAGCTCCATATATACTATAAATTTTCCATATTCCTCAGTATATCCAACCTCCATTGAAAATATCAATACTCCATGTATTATACTCCTGAGTATATATATAGCTCCATATATACTGTGTATAATACTCCTCGTATATACTCCATGTATATACTTATCTCCATAAATCCGCTTCGGGTCGCCTTTGTCCGAGCAGACCCAATGCATCTAAATGCAAACTTAAGAATGAACATTTTGAAATGAATTTTTTTGAAATGTGCCAAATATAGGATGGCTTCCCTCCAAAACTGATTATCTCCAAAAGGAGCCATATTAAGGAGAGGAGAACCACCCATACCTATATAAAATATTGTTAACTTGTGAAATAATGTATAATTGTTGACAGTGACACCATCCCATCATGAGCGGCCTAGAATTTTCCGCCACTGCAAATTGGAAACAATTTGTCCCCCAAAATTATAGGCCTTAGCATTTAATAAACTTAATGTCGCTGCCAAGAAAGCTTGCGATTGCTTCACCTATACTGAAGATGAATAGTTCATTGCCAACATCTGACAAGTGGACTTTATCAACATGGAACATTCCTGGGGTACTCAAATCAATTGATTCAATCAAAATTGCCCTTCCTCTAGCAAAAGATAACACATAATTTGAGATTGTGCGATTGATTTTTTGACGTTTGGAATTCATTTTCTTTTGATAAGAATTGTCAACCACTTCCCTAGTCCAAGATAATCTTGGAAGAATGAATACCCAAACAATCAATGAGTTAGGAAATATATCGAAAAGATACTGCAACTCAGATTTAATTATTCTTATAGTTTTACATTGATTTGTACTTGTGATGTTATTTCCCCCAACATGAACGAAAATAATTTCAGGAGTTCGGCCTTTAATCATACCAAGTTGGATTACTGGATGCAAATCTTCAACTCTCAAACCACTATGACCGTCCCAGGAAATGGTGAAATTTTGAAACGTGTCCCTGTGTCTTGAATGGAAGCGTTCCCCTGCCCATCGAATAAGTGAATCCCCTACCAGCCAAACTTCTGTAAAATAAACCCAAAGAAAGAGTTGTTATAATTACAGGCGCAATCGCAAGCTATCTTGAGTTTTCATAAGTTGTACTCCTACATCCTAATATAGCCTGAATAACAGTTTGACGACCAACGACCCATACGTTTTATTGTTTCATCAGAGTAACCTTGAAGAGCAAGGTCGGTTGCTCTACCAATCCTAAAGCTATGTGATAATACTTTTGAAGAAATACCAGCCTGTGCACAGGCTTTGGACAGCACAGCTGAGAACTGATATCTCGTCATTGGTGTATTGTTGGCATGACAGAAAAATTGCTCAGATCTGGCAGGGGCTATAGCTACGTATTCTTTTACAGCATTAATGCATATGCTTGTTTCCTGATTGCAAGGAATACGCACATACACAGGTCGACCTGTTTGGTTAGTTTTGCTCATCCTAACTCGAATTATTATTGCATTGTTTAACCCTTCAAAAGTAATGTCTTGTTTGCGAAGTGCTCTGTCCTTTGTGTTATTTGAGCAAACAACTAATTCACTTAGCCTAAACAAACCAAAGTAGGCCAAATAAAATACTGCTGTAAATAGTTTAGTTTCAAATTTTGAAAAACATACATTGGGAAGAACTGAAACTAATCTGCTCAACATGCCAAGAGATATAGGCACTCTAAATTTCAGTTTTTTCTGTAGGTTGAAGCCTTGGAATCCAATGCCAGAAAGGAAGTGATCTCAGAACTATTTATAGAATGGGCAATAACTCTTATAATCAGGAAAGAGAACTCTAGTTCATCAACATATAGTATGCTCAAGATACTCTCCCTTGAAGGGTCCACATTTCTGCTAAAATAAACTGGGTTTTATTGTTTAGTACAATAACCCACATTACAAATGTTTTTAAACATCTTTAAAAAAAAAGCAAATTAAGTATATTATATAAAAAAAAAAAAAAAAAAAAAAATGAATAGCAAATGTTATGTTATGTAAAGCAGATGCACAAATTATTTTCATTGTGGAAGTATAAAAAGCTTCGGACTAGTGACAGTTAAAAATACACTATTAATAACTGCTATTTTAGGAGCGTAGAAAGTTTGGTCCATTAGGTTGGAACATCCCGTACGAGTTCAACTCCTCTGACTGGCAGGCCAGTGTGCAGTTTTGTCAGAATCATCTGGACGATATGGACATCAAAAAGGTAATATAAAAATATAAGACACACTCTGGGAAAACGGGGCTAAATTCATGTGTGTAAAGTGTTGTCCCAGATTAGCCTGTGCAGTCTGCACATGCTTATCAGGGACAACACTTTCTGCCTAAATAGTATTATCAGTTTTAAGAGCCTTGCTTTAAACGAAAAATTCCGTAAAAGTGGAAAGTGTTGTCCCTGATTAGCCTGTGCGAACTGCACACTCAGTGCACATGTTAATCTGGGACACTTAACACATATGCATTAAACCCAATTTTTCCCAGAGCAAAGCCAAGGCTCATATAATTTTTATCTTTATACCTTTTACAATTGATTGTTATCCCTCGCCAAAGGCGGAGGGATATTGTTTTGTCCATCCGTCCGGCACTTTTGTGTCCAGAGCCATATCTAGGAAGTGCTTTGGCGGAAACTTGGTATGAATATATATGGATAAGAGGATGATGCACGCCAAATATCATTGTTCACCATCTGTTAATAATGGAGTTATGGCCCTTTGTATATATTCTGTGTAAATGCAGCATGTGGGGGTATACATCAAGTTTGTGAGAAAGCTCTAGTTTGGCGGGGGATAGCAATTCAACGAATTTGCTTGTTTACACTTACTTTTTCCTGTTCAATAATTATCCACATACTCGACTATTAAAGTCAATGGTTTGTTGACTGTGTGGTGATCTCACTGCTGTCAGGGTGTGTCCTGGGTGACAGTACGCTACATGCTGGGAGAGGTGCAGTACGGAGGCAGGGTCACTGATGACTATGACAAGAGACTGCTCAACACATTTGGAAGGGTAAGATACAATCATTACCAGGTTCAATATTTGAAGTGCGCTCTGAGAAAAGAGGGTTTGATGCATGTGCGTAAAGTTTAATCCCAGATGACACTTTTCGCCTAAACTGGATTTTTACTAAGAAGAGACTTTCTTTAAACAAAAAATACAATGAAAGCAGAAAGTGTCGTCCCTGATTAGCCTGTGCGTACTGCACAGGCTAATCTGGTACGACACTTTAGGCACATGCATTAAATCTCCTTTTCATAGAGCGAGGCCCATTTGTATTGTTAATGGTTTTATCATTACATTAACTTGAGATATTTTAATTTATTCATCATATTGTATTAACATTTTATGGTAATTTAGGCTATATTTAGCATGTTAAATTTCAATGCATTAATCAATGCAGCAATTTTTAAAATAAGTTAACCATGGTTGATTATTAAATTTTCAAATACCTTTAGAAAAAATTTGGAAATGGTATAACAGAAATTTTTATTTCATTTGGCTAAATATTTTCTTTCTGTTGGGTATTTTACACTTACACTTCTCTTGTGTTGTTTTTTATGCCCCCGAAGGTGGGCATATAGTGATCGCACTGTCCGTCTTTCTGTCACACTTGGCGTTTATGTTTTGCGTTTAGGTTTTGAAAAATGTGGAAAAAAGGGGCATATGTCATCCTATGGTGACAAGCCTTGTTTCATTGTCTTTCCAAATTTGGTTTTCTCTCCTATGCTTTTGATTTCTTGACTGTTAAGCGTTTATCCAATAACATCAGTCAATATATGGTCTATCTCGAAGGCGTGGTTTGGCGACTTCATGTTTGAAGACAAGTTCCAGTTCTACGAAGGCTACAAGATTCCCAAGGTCAAGACCTATGATCTGGCGATGCAGCATATCGAGCAGTTGCCCTTGGTGGACTCCCCTGAAGCATTTGGACTACACCCTAACGCTGATATCACGTAAGTGTGGCTATTTATTAGTACCAGAATTTGTGTTTGCCAATAAAAATACTATTCATGATAATTGATGCATATGTTCAAGGTAAGGATGAATATGTAAGATATATTATTCTTTTATACCTAATGATACAATATGACATTTCTGCAGTGAAATAACAGCGGTGAATAGAACAAAATTGTTCTTTTCACCGGTGAAAAGAACAAATTTTCGGAATTTCTTTTTCTATTTTTAGATTATCATATCAAGATGTACTTCCCTTGTTTATATCCTTGTTTATATTTTTTCTATGATCACAAGTAAAATAAAATCGATTATCCACCGAATCCAACATATTTTCTTTTAATTTTATGCTTTTTTTTACCGTTTATTTACATTGTTAAAGAGTTAACTGAAGAATTTCCCTGGAATGATGACTTCATTTCGTAAACAAAATGACGTCAAAAATGACGTCATTTCAATGTATTGAGGCACGCCACAGGAGAGAGGGTCACTTTTCAGCGAAAGGGAAATTATAATTAATTATTTTCTTGAAAAAGGGGCATAAAAGAAACAGAAAATTTGTTCATGTCAGTGTAAGATCGTTTGTTATTTTACTCGTGATCATAGAAAAATTATATTTTCACTCGTGGCTGCGCCACTCGTGAAAATATATTTTCTATGATCACGAGTGAAATAACAAACGATCTTACACTGACATGAACAAATATCCTCTATAGACACTTACAAGGAACGATACTCAATTTCATTTCCTATTTACTCTTTTTGTTCCTACATAATGATATAGTAATTCCAATGGAGTTTATGCACATAATAAACACTACACATACTTTAATATCAAGTAGAAAGAACAATTTATAAGTATGCACTCAAATGACAAATGCAAAATTAAATAATGTTGCAATCATTGAAAATGGACAAACATCAACAACAACAAAAGGTTTATTTGTACTGAAAGGCCTCCGCCCCAAAATACAAACATACATTGTACATGCAGTCATAATAAGTAGTGATATTGTATACAATATGAACAACAGTAATGGTGAGACGAGTTAATTAAAAAGAATAATGCTTATAGATATATAGTCAAACATTTAAGTGTCAATTAAATGTATTTGAACCAATATTGGAGGCGATGTTATAAAATGATTTTGTAGCACATTTACGAATGGAACAGTATCGCACAAAATATACACAATATGCAAGTTTTACTGCAGTTACAGTCAACTTGCCCGTAACTTATATGCAGCGTCAAGATATCTACACAATGCAAAAATAGCTTGTTGCCTAGTGTCAGACATAATAAGCACATATAAAGGTTCTGATATAGTACATTTCAACCAGTTATCTATGAAATAGTGTTCTCTTATAAATATGATGATAAACAGGGCAGACTACTAAAAAGTGGTACTAATTTTCAATACTATACACATTCTGAAATCGGCATTTGTCAGCTGTCATGTTTCACATATACAGACAATATCACCTCACAGTATTGTTTTGCTATCAAATTGTCAATATGCATGCGCAGCCCCTGATTGTTCAACGAGCGTTGGTGTATTTGAGCTTTGGGCGGAATCCTATATGTCATTGCCAGTGACCGCGACCGGTTGTTTGTTTACGTCATCATATACGTATACGCATCATCTGTGGCTAACAAATGCTGATGAATTTAACATGCTTGTGTCTAATCACAAATCCATCTTTGGAAGTATTAGTATAAGTAATGGTAGTTGTAAAATGTGAAAGATCTGTACTGGACATGTATGGCTTGAGCCCTCTAGTAGAAAACAAGATGTTTAAAAATGCATTTTTAGTTTAATGTGTGTGTCTCCTGAAAAGGTAAAACATATGGGTTACTCTCCTTTTTTATGTAATTTTTAGTTTAAGAAAAAATCTCTTCTAAAGGAAAATCATGTCTAGGCGGAAAGTGTTGTCCCTGATTAGCCTGTGTGGCTGGCACAGGCTTATCTGGGATGGCACTTTAGGCATATGCATTAAGCCCAGTTTTCCCAGAACAAGGCTCATATTGTGCAGACACTAGGGGCACTTTCTGTGCAATCTTAAATGGAAGTAGTGTATCCCAAAAATGAGGGTAAGTTTGTTTTCCAGCAAAATTGCAATTATCCGACAAAACGTGTTTGTCATCAGAGCACATCAGACCTAAAGAGTTGTAGTGTAGTGAAAACTCTAATAACCTACAGGTTCCAGACGAACATGGCCTCAAGTATCCTGGACACGGTTATGAGCATCCAGCCCAAGGAGGGTGGGGGAGGGGCAGGGGAGACACGTGAGACTGTCGTCTGCAGAATGGCTGAGGATATGCTCGAGAAACTGCCCGCAAACTATGTACCACATGAGGTATACCACCAACACTTTTAAGTTTTCTTAGCCTTTTAGAAATGTTTCTTTAAATGCTGGATTCAAAAAGACTTATGTACAAGAATTGTGTAAGCCAATTTAAAGCATTCACTTAGATATTATACCCCCATTACCATTTGTAATGGGGGCTATATAGGAGTCACTTTGTCGGTCGGTCTGTCCCGAAAATTTCATCCGATCTTCACCAAATTTGGTCAGAAGTTGTATCTAGATGATGTCTAGGTCAAGATTGAATATGCGTCATGCCGGGTCAAAAACTTGGTCACCGGGTCACTTAGTGCGTTTTAAACCGAAAGTTTGTACGGACCATAACTATGTCATTTATTGTTAGATTTTAAAATGACTTGGTACATTTGTTCACCATCATTGGACGGTGTGTCATGCGAAAGAAGTATGTCAATATCTCCAAGGTCAAGGTCACACTTTGAGTTCAAAGGTCAAAAATGGCCATAAATGAGCTTGTCCGGGCCATAACTATGTCATTCATTGTGAGATTTTAAAATCATTTGAAACATTTGTTCACCATCATTGGACGGTGTGTCATGCAAAAGAATTACGTCGATGTCTTCAACGCCAAGGTCACACTTTGAGTTCCAAGGTCAGAAATGGTCATAAAGGATCTTGTCCGGGCCATAACTATGTCATTCATTGTGAGATTTAAAAATTACTCGGTACATTTGTTCACAATCATTGGATGGTGTGTCATGCGAAAGAATTACGCCAAAATCTCCAAGGTCAAGGTTACACTTGGAGTTCAAAAGTCAAAAATGGCCATAAATGAGCTTGTCCGGGCCATAACTTTGTCATTCATTGTGAGATTTTAAAATGACTGTACATTAATTTTGTTCACAGTCATTGGACGGCATGTGTTGCGAAAGAATTCAAGAGTTCAAAGGTCAAAATGGCCATGAATGATAATGACATAATAATTCTTAAAAATCGCCATAAATTAGCTTCTCTTGTTTTGTGAAGACAAGACAGCATGCAAAATATTCTGTGTCAATGCAGCATGTGGGGGTATACGTCACGTCTGTGAAAAAGCTCTAGTTACTTTTTGGCACAAACTTATGCACATGATTGTTCAAGAAATAAATATGGTTCATCTGTAATAATGAAGAACCTTAGTAAGGTATACATTGTGCAATGCCCATTTGATGATGCTCAATTTGGTTATAATAAAAGCATTTTTGAGATTTAAGTGCGACTCAGCCCCGAGTTTGAGGAGGAATATGTTTGTATTCGTATAGCTGAGACTGACATTCTCAATACTCAGCTGAGTGGATGCTCTAATCTCATCTTCGGACTTGAGCAAAAAATGAGAGAATGTTCTTGATACAGGGTCCTTGTGTGGGCATAAACTGTACAATTTATCCATTCATCCAATTTTGAAATACTAACCCGGATAGGTGAAGGACCGACTGAAGAAAATGGGGCAGCTGCATCCACTCAACATCTTCCTCAAGCAGGAGATTGACCGCATGCAGAGGGTGATAGCCACTGTACGAGTCACCCTCAGTGACCTTAAACTGGCCATTGAGGGCACCATCATCATGTCAGAGGTATGTGATAGTCTACAGGGTTCTTTATCGTGTTGGTGATGATGGTGTTAATGTAAAAAATGTGTATGACGTATAATAAAAACATTTGTAAAAGTTTTATTGCAATTGAAGTGCATTATAGGCATATTGTTTCTAATGATGTATTGATGACATTAAATTCACAAACTATAAATGAAAGTAGTTATGATTTATATAAATAAAGGTAATTTTTCAGAAATGGATGTTGTGATGTCAGATGATGAATTAGACTTAAGAAATATTAGCATTATATAAAACAAGAGCTGTGTTTGTGAAACACAATGCCCCCTTCTGCGCTTTGAAGCCATATATTTGACCTTTGACCTTGAAGGATGACATTGACCTTGACCTTTCACCACTCAAAATGTGCAGCTCCATGAGATACATATGCATGCCAAATATCAAGTTGCTATCTTCAATTTTGCAAAAGTTATGACCAAGGTTAAAGTTTTGGGACAGACAGACACACACATACATGTACAATGATAGACAGACAGGCCAAAAACAATATACCCCCGCTTCTTCTAAGAAGGGGGCATAAAAAATGTTGATTTGGTTCTTAAAGGTCCACCAATGATGGGTAAACAACAGTATTTAGGGATCGGCTCACTCTCAAGCTGTTATATTGTGAGCCTCCCTATGGGAAAACGGGGCTTAATGCATGTGCATCAAATGTCATCACATATAAGCCGGTGCAGTCCACACAGGCTAATCAGGGACCACACTTCCCTTTTATGTATTTTTCGTTTAAGGAAGTTTCTTCTTAGCAAAAATCCAGTTTTGGCGGAAAGTTTTGTCCATGATTAGCCTGAACGACACTTTATGCACATTCATTAAGCCCAGTTTTCCCAGAACGAGGCTCACAGCAAGGTGTGTTTTCAGAACCTGCGAGATGCCCTGGACAACATGTTTGATGCCAAGGTGCCCAGTCTGTGGAGGAAGGTGTCCTGGCAGTCGTCCACGCTGGGTTTCTGGTACACCGAGCTCCTGGAGAGGAACGAGCAGTTCTGGAGCTGGGTATTCGAGGGCAGGCCATTTGTCTTCTGGATGACAGGGCTGTTTAATCCACAAGGTGACAGCTTGGTCTTTATTTCCATTCTTTCTTACTGCATTACAACTAAGAACAGCTTCATGCCCCCCGGTGATTAAAGGTTTCAAATAGTAAATGCTTCTTATTATTTAAACGCACACACAAAAAGAAGTATTTCAGCAAAGATAATGTAAAGCAAATTACAGAAATGAGTCAGAATTGTTTTTCTAATGATCAGTTTTAATACGTTAAATTATCAACAATCAATTCACAGTTTACAATTACAGTAAAACGAGCAAATTCGTTGAATTGATATCCCCCGCCAATTAAAAAAATAATGCGTGTGAGTGAAGCGATAAATCCCTGTGATATTCCCAGGCTTCCTGACTGCCATGAGACAGGAGGTGACTCGTGCCCACAAGGGCTGGGCACTTGACCAAGTCACGCTGCACAACGACATACTGAAGCACAGCAAGGAGGACATCATGGGCGCGCCCACAGAGGGAGTCTTCATCTATGGCCTCTACCTGGATGGAGCCTCCTGGGACAGACGCAACTGCCGGCTTACTGAATCTAATCCCAAGGTCCTGTTCACGCTGCTCCCCGTGGTTCACATGTACGCCATCAACTCTACGGCTCCCAAGGACCCCCGCCTGTACCTGTGTCCCGTCTACAAGAAACCCAACAGGACCGATCTCACCTACATCACCTTCATTGTGCTAAAGACCTCACAGAATCCTGACCACTGGATACTCAGGGGAGTGGCTGCACTCTGCGACATTAAATAATCTTGTGTGTTTATATATACAGGTTATCATAAACATTAGTTACTTCATTGACATTATTTATTGGTTAATATTGATTTATCATAATCATTATAGTTATTGATTGACATTATTTATGGGTAAATATTTATTTCAAATATCTCATTTGTTAATATACCTGTTCTTTACTGTTGAAGAAATAAAATATCAAGTTTATGTTGCTCTTTTGCAAAGTCAGATTTAACATTCGAAAAACATGTTTACATTTTAATACTTTAAAAGCTTCACAAAAAAATGTTGGTAAACTTGCAGTTAAATAACTGTGTTCATCTCCAAGTCAATCCTCCGACCAGTAATATATTTAATTATGAAACTATGGAAAGCATTATAAATAAGATAAACATTAAAACATTTCCAGGCCATTGAACTTCCTTTAGCAAATATTCATTAGTAGGAGTAACTTCGTTAGGCCCCTTCAAAGTCCTCTTATATCTCAAAGTCCTCTTATATCGACGTCATGGAGACCCAAGACAAAGCATTAAATCGCACAAACATGCCTTGTCTAACTTTTTTCATGACATATATTGTCAGGCTTCATGATGCAAATACTTTTGGAAAAAATATAGCTATATTTTGCAAATGTCATTTAAAGTAACAAACTTTTCGGATTGCAACTGTTACGCTTGTCAAGCTATTTTAACCAATCATGCATGACTAATGCCACTTGGTCCTCCAGGGCATATTGTTGGACTTTCATGTTTCAATAATTTTAAACCAAATTCTGGTACTATATTATACATATATAATATTACAATTCCCAATGGATATCAATTTCCATCACATTTCGCCACACAATAAAACTAGAATTACCAGTAAGGACCTGTATTTTGCATATGTGCACCATTAATAAAACAATCTCTGCCGAGCACAATTAATCTTGCATTTCTCAAAGGATCACAAGTGTCCCAGGGCGTAAAAATGTGTGTTTGATTTATTTTTTACGGACCTATCATACTCCTCACAGTGGGTTATTCAACAACAAACTATGATAGAAACATTGTTAAAGCATAAATTGGTTCCATTACAATACTGTATATAGGAGGTTTCAGATATGTCAAATGGAAACATCACTCAGACCCTTCTTTCTTATCTTACAGAAAGTAATGGTTATCCTAACATTTTTTAAATCTCAAACGGCCATTCATGCTGAAGTTGTTTTCTGTCCAAACAAGTATTTACATACTCATTAATTTTCAACATGTATATCTTTCTGTAAGGGTAAACACCTGTGACAATACTGTTTAACATGCCACACCAATCTCCACGCAGAGTTGTCGTTCCATGCTCTCACAAACAACCTCTGCCATCACACGAAAATCCTACCAGATTCGATATTATGTTATTATTTTTGTTAAAGTATTATTTTATGAAAAGGAGTATCATTTTCTTTTATATTTTGAAAATAGTATATACGGTAAGTTTAGGTTCATAATAATAATTTAAAAAAATACTGAAATTAAAAAAGTAAAAATTACTGTTTAAAAAAATTAAAAATGACCGTTGATACAGTAAGACGCCATTATTGCACCATGTGGCTCGGGTATGAAGACATAGTTCGATTCTTATTTCTGGTTAAACTTTAAACTCTTGTTTCACAAAGGAAACAATTCTCTAGCACATTCTTTTTCGGCGTATATGCATTGGTATCTATGCCATTGATACTGTAAGACGCCATAATTGTATCACGTGGCTCGGCTATCATGACGTGGTTCTGTATGATGGCAGGGATTTGATCCAGCTGTGCTGGTTCCAGTCAAATCTCTGCGCGGAGGTTGATGCCACACATCTGCTATTTTAACTAATGTGGTAATTTTATTTGTGTAATTTACCACTGGTTAACCATTTAAATTGCATTAAGAATGCTTGGTTATATAGCAATTTAGTAAACAATTAGACTAATACCTCTATACGCTCTGAATAACTGTATGACAAACTTCCCTGATATCTCTGTCATTGTGAATGACATTCACTCCAAGATAAAAGTTCAGCATTATAAAGGAATGGTTATTTAAAGATATAAAAAGCAACACATTTTTTATTCATTTTTAATAAATATCAAGCATTCATCTTGAAATTTTTAACAATAATTTTTCACAAACAAATAGTTTAAGCGCACCTTAGTTACCGAAAACCGAATTTCCTTTTATCATTTTTGAACCATTTATATACTTATTAGCGATAAATTGTAAGCACATGTAACACTGCAGAGCATGCACCGTCAACGAAAATGTCCTGTCTGTCAGTAAACACATCACTCTTAGTATGTCAGTAAACGAAACACCTTTTATAATACTTGGCATGCAGCCTGTTTAGGGCATCTCCTGTACAGCTTTCACACACTTTGCCATCGTCTGTGATGCCCGTCCGATAGAGTTTGTCATATAAAAATCCTTCAAGTTCAAGAGAGATGGTGTCAGCGGTTTTTCTTCCAATTTTCCAGTGATGCCCTGAAAAGAAGGCAAGTGCAAAGTATAAATACCAACCTTGTGTAATAAGAAATCAACCTTTCATATGATTAGAGGTATTTCATCATTTACTTGAGAACTAAAACAAGAGATGTGTTTGTCAGAAACACAATGCCCCCTACTGCGCCGCTTTGAAATAAAATTTCTATTTATCATTTGGCAGGTTAAGATATTATCTCCCTTAAAAGCTTATTACTTCTCTTGGATATAGCTCCATGAGATACAGATGCATGCCAAATATCAAGTTGCTATCTTCGATATTGCAAAAGTTATGACCAAACCATAACCAATGTTAAAGTTTTGGGACAGACAGAATGACAGACAGGCCAAAAACAATATACCCCCTCTTCTTCGAAGAAGGGGGCATAAAAATGAGCCACACTCTGGGAAAACAGGGCTTAAGGCATGAGCAAAAAGTGTCATTCCAGTTTAGCCTGTGCTTTCTGCACAAACTTATAAGGGACGATACTTTCCGCTTTTATGGTAGTTTTCTTAAAAAAAAAGTTTCTTTCTAAGTGAAAATCCAGTTATGGCTGAAAGTTTCGTCCCTGATTAGCCTGTGCAGACTCCAGGCAATCTGGGACAAAACTTTACACACATGCTTTAAACCCCATTTTCCAAGAGAGTGGCTCATCTACCGGTAAGCTGCAGAGTGGAAAACCTTAACACATTGTGAAGCCAATCTCTTAACTGCAATTACTGATGTATTGATTGAAATGATTGTTATTATTAAACTACATGTAAGTTCCAAACTATATAATATCAATTTTATAAAGTTCAAAACAAATCAAAGCATGTTGTGCGCTTAATCAAGCTTAACATGTTTTCACTTACAGCGGCGAGTTCCGTGGCCTGTTTGAAGTAGTTGGCATCCTCGGCTGCTCCGTACTGTACGAGATTGGGTGAGACATCATACAGGCGGTCTCTCACATCCTGTATACGGTCATAGGGCAGGACATTGCCTGTCATCTAGAGCAACAGACAAATAATGCGTTAAGTGCGCAGTATTTCACTTAAGACTGCACATTGATTTATTGGCAACATAAAATTCACATTTCACTTTTAAACATTGACAGACAATTACTGAAGGAGAATTTCCAGATAGGAATTTCTCCAAAACAAAAATGTGATTTTATTGGAGAAAAAAATAGGTGGGAAATATCTATAATTAAAAGATGTAATCTCTCATTCAATCATAAGAAAACATTGACAAACTATTTCTTTTATACCTAATGATAAAATATGACATTTCTGCAGTGAAATAACAGCAGTGAAAATAAACAAATTGTTGTTTTCACCGGTGAAAATAACAAATTTTCGCTGGAATAATGACGTCATTTCGTCAACAAAATGACGTCATTTCAATGTATTGAGGCACGCCAAGGGAGAAAGGGTAAATTTACAGCGAAAGGGAAACAGCTGTTAATTATTTTCTTGAAAAAGGGGCATAAAAGAAACAAAAAATTTGTTCAAATCAGTGAACGATCGTTTGTTATTTCACTCGTGATCATAGAAAAATAATGAACATGAACAAATATCCTCTATTTATTAAACTAAAATGTAACCAAATATCCCATGAATTGAGAAAGGTCAAACAAAATGTAAACTAAATAAATGGACACAATATATTTTGCATATGCAACACACTTTCTGTCCCATTTGCACACAAATGCTTCCTTCATACCAAGTTAAGTCTTATATATATTATAGTCTTGCAATATATATTTTGATTAAAATTGCCTATATTTGTGCAAGCAAATTTATAAGCACACAATTTGAAGATCGGTCTGTAACTTATAGTCAAAGATTGTGTATGCCAAAAAAAAGAAGAAATTGTCAAAACTGACCCATATGAAAAGATATGTTTGCTATATTGTTAAAAGAAGTTGTGAAGGCTAGAAATTGTAATATGGGCATGTCTCATTGAAAAACATAAGCACACTATCAACAATGTCCTAAATAGGCATGGACATTAACTCCAGAGCATATTAGTCTTGTTTTGGGAAAACTGGGCTGAGTGCATGTGCCTAAAGATTCATCCCCGATTACCCTGTGCAGACTGCACAGGCTTATATGGGACGACACTTTCCAACAAACAGACTTTCGTTTAGAAGAGACTTCCTTTAAATGAAAAATCCCATAAAAGCTGAAAGTATCGTCCCTGATTAACCTGTGCGGACTGCACAAGGCCCATATGGTGAATTTACCTCTGAGAGAGCCCTGATGATTTTCCAGTCCTCCCTGGCCAACATGGGCGGTGAGACTGCAGTCTTTGTGTACTGTGCCCGCCCCTCCGTGTTCACATAGGTCGCATCCTTCTCTGTATACGCTGCCCCTGGCAGGATCACATCAGCCATAGCAGCACCACGATCACCATGGTGACCTGAGAGGGACATTATAATACCAGTATTTATTTATATATATATATTTTTTTTTGGGGGGGGGGAAATTTTTAAGTAACAAAAATTGTCATTTAATTGTGCCTTGATAGTTGTTTTAATTCTTAGTATTTCAATAAAAAATACATGTTGTTCTTGTAGTTAATGAATTGGTGTATTTGTTGATGTAAAGAACAAAACTGTTATAATAAATGACATAATCATACTGATAGTGAAACAATAACAAATAAGGTAATCCATATGGAAATTAAAAATCTGCCTGAAATTCCTTTATTTACATAACAAAAACATCTCAATTCTGCCAGAAAGCACTTTCTACATAACCAACTTATCTTGATTTACAGGAGCTTAGTCATATTATATTACGCAGCAAGTTCCACGCATTCATGGCATTTCTTGACAAGCTGTATTGCAGATTTATGTGCCACCACTAATTCTATCGCTGCACAAAAAAGGCAGCAGAAATAATAACCCACACTTGATATATATTGTTTACCTATTTTAGCCGCATTATGGAAAACTGGTTTTAATGCATGTGCGTAAAGTGTCGTTTCAGATTAGCCTGTGCAGTTTGCACAGGCTTATCAGGGCAAACTGCCTTTTATGGATTTTTTCTTTAACATCAAGTCTCTTCAAAACGAAAATCCAGTCTAGGCGAAAAGTATTGTCCCTGATTAGCCTGTGTGGACTGCACAGGCTCATCAGGGACGAAATTAACGCACATGCATTAAGCCCAGTTTTCCTAGAACTAGGCTCCTTTCAAAATATATAATCCTAGTCACACCTACCCTGGTAGATGACAAAGCAGTCTTTGGGCAGCTGGTCTCGTGTGATGGCGCCCTCGTCTGCCCCCAGCATGTACAGCACACTCGGCGGGTTGTTACGGATGTACTCCACACCAGCCTTGTAGCCGAGGTCCAGAGCAGCCACCTGACTGGCAACCTGCAAAAATACCAGAGCATGTTTGCAAAAATTATACAAACATCCAGTCAAGGTGGAAATTATCATCCCTGATTAGCCTGAGTTGACTGCACTTGCTTATCTGGAAAGACTGGGCTACACTTCAGGAACACAAACATGAACATGTGATACTGCTCTTAGAAGAATATCAATTATATGAGTCTCTTTCTGGGAAAACTGGGCGTAATGCATGTGCGTAAAGTGATGTCACAGACTAGCCAGTGCAGTCTGCACAAACTTATCAGGGACAACATTTTCCGCTTTTACAGAATTTTTCATGTAAAGGAATCTTTTAAACAAAAATCCAGTCATGGTTGAAATTGTAATCCCTGATTAGCCTGTGCAAACTATGGAAAGACACTTTAAGCATAGGTATTAGGCTCATTTTCCCAGTATTTCTATACCATATTATCAGTTACACGGCTTCATACTGACCCCCCAATGATTTGAAGACGTGTTACTGATAATATGGTATAGAAAAACAGGCTACTGAATATAGGATTTGGTGGAATATCTATTTTAATTCACAAGTGATCATAGAAAATATATTTTTTCTATGATCAAGAAAGAATTAAAATCGAAATTCCACTGAATCCAACAAATTTTGTTTTAATTTTATGCTTACAAATGATTATTTTTGTATTTTGCCAAAAATAATTTCAGTAAAACAAAGAAAATTATCGATAATTTGCACTGTTAATTTTCACTGTATGAAACAGTGACTTCTCAGTTTCAATTCACTGATATTTCTCTAAAAACCACCAGAAAGCATAGAATAAATAATAATTGTGTGTATAGCAGTGAGATATCATATATCTAAACGGACTGACCCTGTGTAGAACGTTGAGGACCTTCCAGTCTTCTCCACAGCCCGACTGTACCCGGGCATTCTGGGCCATGGTGGCCACAGCCCGGTGAATGGAGGGCCCGTCCTTCCTCTGCAGCGCTGCACTGCCCACAACCACCATCGGGTTCTTAGCCTTGCCCAATGTCTGAAAATTGGAGTAAATTTTGTTAAGATTGAAGTTTTAATTCATTAACATTAATATACTGCTAGAGGAGTGCTATCTATTGCTCAGTACTCAAATAGGATGTTTAGAGCTACGAGCTTTACTACGGAAAATGCCAATTAAAGCAAAATTGTATCCTTTGTATGCTCAATCTATAACATTTATGGTAAATTTTATGGGCAGGACATTATAACTATTATTTTTTGTCATTTAATTGTAAATGACACTTATAAGTGACTTAAACTTTTGTGGATGGAAATGGCAACAGGAAAAATAAAGCTTTGTAAATGATGGCGCGTATTTGACCAAGAGTATCTTTAAAATGAACAAGAAATGTTTCCACACCACACGGATGCCCCCAACTGTAACTTTGTCACTTTATAAAAGCATAACTGTGTAAATGTTTTTTGAGAAGTGCGAAAACTATTTGCCGCAAGTTTGGTGAAGATCGGATGAAAACTACTTGAAAAAGAGAGCGGACACCATGCTGAATGTTTAAAAGGCAGTAAGTGACCCCCTGACCAAGTTTTTGACCCTGTGACCTAGTTTTTGACCCGGCATGGCCCATGTTCGAACTTGGCCTAGACATTATCTACATAAAACAGTAGTGTAAATACCCTTCTGAATGTTATAAAAACTTAAACGCAGATTTCGAAACCTAAACGCGGACCCTAAGTTCAAGGTCAATGTCAAAGGGTAAAAAATTTGTGTGCGTATGGAAAGGCCTTGTCCATATACACATGCATACCAAATATGAAGGTTACATCTGAAGCGACATAGAAGTTATGAGCATTTTTCGAAACCTAATCACAGATTTCGAAACCTAAACGCGGACCCTAAGTTCAAGGTCAAGGTGAAAGGGGTAAGAATTTGTGTGCATACCGAAAAGCCTTAACCATATGCACATTCATACCAAATATATTTGTGAAGCGACATAGAAGTTATGAGCATTTTTCGAAACCTAAACGCAAAGTGTGACGGAATTTTAGAAGGACAGACAGACAGTGCGATCACTATATGCCCACCTTTGGGGGCATAAAAACAACAAATTTCAGGATCAGCAAATATTTCTTTTTTATAAGTTCTACATGGACAGCCTGTGTTCATTGTCAAGTCCCTCCATACCTGAGCAAACGGGTGTTTTCCAGCGGCGATGTCTGCCAGTATCTTTGTGGAGTCTCCAAGGTGGTCATACTCGTATGTCAGGTCCACCCGTGTACCCACCACCGCTACCGTCAGGTCATTGTTGATCCAGCTGAAACACAGTATATTTCCAGCGTTTTTTTTCCACCATTTAGGAATGGGGAAGGGTCCCTTTGGATTAGGAAAGGTAGTGTTGTTTTAAGTAAAATTTGATAATCAGTGTTGTTGTTTTTGCAAACAAATACTTTAAAATGGAGAATAAAAGAGCTTTCAATTTTAAATTGACTAGTTATCTAAGGTTAAACTTATAGAGCAGGATGGGAGAACTAAATAAATGTTGAGATTTATCTTCTTTTTTCTTCTTCTTTAAATAAAAACATTAATTGCAAATTTGAGGCAGTCATTTGGGAAAAATGGATACTTTTGGGGATTTGGCCAATAAATAACTTGCATATATTAACATTTACATACGTATACACCAATATCAAAACTACGATTAAAAATAAGATCAGTCTTTTAATCTTTGAACTTTGTCCTGTAAAATGGGAATTATTGGGATATACTCAAATGATCGAAAATTCTATTTTAATTGTTCAAATTTTTTGTTATTGAACAGCTTAATCATGAGCAACCATTGGGAAAGTGTATGTGTATTTGGCTGATGGGAGTTATTTAGCCTTGTTCTGAGAAAACTGAGTTTATTCATGTGCCATCCCAGATTAGACAGTGCAGTCTGCACACAGTCTGCACACAATCTGCACAGTCTAATCAGGGACAACATTTTCCGCTTTTATGGAATTCTTAGTTTAAAGGAAGTGTCTTCTAAACAAAAATCAAGTTTAAGGCGGAAGTGTTGTCCCTGATAAGCCTGTACAGACTGCACAGGCTAATATGAGACTCAACGCAAATAAATTAAAAGCAGTTTCCCAGAACGAGGCTCAACAGGTCACTACAAATCTCACCTCTTCCTGATTCTGGCATTGAAGAGAGGAGCCTCAAATCTGGGGTTGGTGCCAACCAGCAGGATCAGATCAGCCTTCTCCACCCCCTGTATGCCGGTGTTGAGCAGGTAGTTGGAGCGCAGGTCAGTGCTGATAAACAAACAAATACATATGAGCCATGCTCTGTGAAAAAGGGTTTTAATGCATGTGTGTAAAGTGTCGTCCCAGATTAGCCTGTGCAGTCTGCACAGACTAATCAGGGACGACACATTCCGCCAAAACAGGATTTTCGCTTAGAAGAGACTTCATTTAAACGAAAAATACTAAAAAAGCGGAAAGTGTCGTCCCTGATAAGCCTGTGCGAACTGCACAGGCTAATCTAGGATGACACTTTACACACATGAATAACACCCCCGTTTCACAGAGCATGGCTCATATATATCAACGTGGTATGCGTAGGTTCACTCAGAACTATGTCATCAGAAGGCTAGTAAGAGTTTCCAGTCAAATTTAATGACTCACAATTTAGTATATGGAATTTGAGCTGCCCTCTGTGTAAACAGGGCTTAATGCATGTGCTTAAAGTTTTGTCCCAGATTAGCCTCTGCACAGTTTAATAAGTGACACTTTCCGCTTTTATGGAATTTTTAGTTTAAAGGAATTGAAATCCAAAAGAAAATCCAGTCTAGGCGGAAAGGGTCGTCCCTGATTATCCTGTGAGGACTGCACAGGCTATTCTGATACAACACTTAGTGCACATGCATAAAGCTCAGATCCCAGATCAAAGCTCATATATTTCCTTGAATAACACTATTGTGTTACTTAAACAAATGCAACCATGTTCTTACAACAGACATAATACATTTGTTTGGGCTTACAAAAATAATACAGAAAAATTCACTGATGGGTGATTTCTTCATGAAGTTTAAACTTGACATACAATACAGCAAAATTTCAAAAATGTTAAGTATTTATTATCAACTGAAATGTTTGCCATTGAGCAGTCAACCTATTTCATGTCGTACTACTGTTCCATGTATTTCCATCCCATAACAATATGCATATCAAACTTTAAATCACTAATAAAATCACATAATTATTGTCTCTAAGATTTTACCTTGAATGAGCCAGTCATATGTTTCAGCGTAACAGTCACCGATCATTATTTCGGGCATTTTACATCTGTGACTAATTAACATAAATGCAATAAATATGTGCTGATTGCTTCATATCAATATCATGGTTTTGATACCCACTTCTTTTGATCTCCCTTAAAGACACCAAATTCTGGTTCTACCCAGGAAATGGACTTAAAGCCCTTAAATAAGCCTTAGTCTGTCCATGCTATTGAGCTTAAATAAATAGGTTTTAACTAAATAACATGCCCCAAATGGTCCCCTACCCAGCCCCATCCATAGGGAAGATCTCCTCAGTACACAGATACCTACCCAGCCCCATCCATAGGGAAGATCTCCTCAGTACACAGACACCAACCCAGCCCCATCCACAGGGAAGATCTCCTCAGTACACAGACACCTTCCCAGCCCCATCCATAGGGAAGATCTCCTCAGTACACAGATACCTTCCCAGCCCCATCCATAAGGAAGATATCCACAGTACACAGACACCTACCCAGCTCCATCCATAGGGAAGATCTCCTCAGTACAAAGAGCCTCCGAGCCCAGCTTGTTGAGGTAGTCTTTGAGGGCGACCAGGGCCTCTGCATCCACCAGCCCGCCCGCCAGGCCCGCCACCTTCTCACCAGGCACCTGCACCAGCTGTAATGTATAATTATTGAGCTGTGGTCTGGGAAAATGGGGCTTAAAGCAAGTGTGTAAAGTGTCCTCCCAGATTAGCCTGTACAGTCTGCACAGGCTAATCAGGGACGACACTTTTTCTTTTAATTACATTTTTTTGTGTAAAGTTGAAGGTTTCTTCCCCCATTAGTCTGTTTTGACAAACATAATTGCTCTTCAGTATTGTTTTTCAAAGGTTTATTGTCCAATGTCCATTAATGAAAATGAATTATTTACAGATAATGCATTCACAGAACAGCAAACAAGAGTAACACTGAATGCTGCTTCACAATTATTTGAATGACAGGTGGAAGAATGAATAACCACCCTGAGGTACTTATTTTGTTCTCTAACATTTCTCACAAAGTAATTTCACACACATATCAAGAAGTGAGTGGGAAACTGCTGTATCCCATAAACAAGCCTCTATGAGATACAACAGTTTCAGGCTTTCTCAATATCTCCACAGTATAAAAGACAACTCCCCATGTCCGGCTAGTGTGCGTACCTTCTGTCCCACTTTTACGAGGGCAGTCTCCCAGTCTGTTTGCTCAAGCTGCCCAGCTGCATTGCGTACAAACGGTGCCGTGAGACGCTGCCTCTTCAGCCCATCATAAGCAAACCTCGTGGCATCAGATATCCACTCCTCATTCACCGCCTGCAGGAGAAATGATAATCTATATAAGCCTCGCTCTTGGGAAACTGGGCTTAATGCATGTGCATAAAGTGTCGTCCCTGATTAGCCTGTGCAGTCCACCCAGACTGATAAGGGAGGACACTTTCCTCCTTAAGGGGATTTTTGTTTAACAAAAAATCCATAAAAGGGGAAAGTGTTGTCCCTGATTTGCCTGTGATGTATATAGTAATCCTATTAAGACTTAAATCAATGACCACGTAAATATATCCTCTGTACAGTAGGTCTTAATAGGCACTATATGTACAAGGAACTTTTCAAACATTTGTTTTCATTATTATATTCAACCAGGAATAAAAAAGCTACAATGCAAAATATATAGAGTTTATGCCCTATCATTATGCTCTTTCAATTATCCAATAAGTTTTACATATCAAACAATAGTTTCAAAAAACAATACCACTTCTATTTTTAGTAACAGCGATGTTAAATGGACTAGCCCTAAATACAATCCCAAGTTAGGTATTGATGCCAACTTGCTATGTCCAGAGTTTCATCAGGATTTGTCAATGCAAACTAAAGTTATTGACCCGAAACCACCTTTTTGCCGGTTTCATATTTTTAGTACCAGTTATTAAGCATAATAGCTTTTCAATTATTATTAACAGTGACCTTGACACCTTGACCTGCCTTGCCCAAAATCCAATCACAAGATAGGTCTTCATGCAAGCTGCATACACCAAAAAAATGCTGTTTAATACATCCGAACAAACTCTAGTATCAGTGGCCTTGACATTGACCCGATCAGCCCCAAATACAATCCAAAGCTATGTCTCCATACAAGATGTTTTATCAAGATCCAGAAATCACCTGCAAGATGCCGTTCATCCACCAGCCATACCCAAATCTAATATAAACCAATGTTCAACATTGTTGAAAAGCTGGTTAAAAACTCTTTATTTTAACGCACATATATATTAGATTGGCTGATGCATATCCAATGACAACGCATACAAATGAGCCTTGCTCAGGGAAAATGCGGCTTAATGCATGTGCCTTAAGTATCGTTCCAGATTAGCCAGTGGAGTCCCAAACTCCACAGGCTTCTCAAAGACAACGATTTCCGCCTAAACTAGATTTTTCGCCAATTAGAGACTTCCGATAAACAAAAGTGACACTTTATGCACATGCATTAAGCCCAATTTTCCCAGAGCCAGGCTCCAATAAACACAATACTGCAGCCTCTAAGTAAACTGTCACTAACCTCATTAGTTCTGGGCAGGATTCTCAGTACTTCATTAGTGCGCGTGTTCACCACAATGTTACTGCCAAGGGCATCCATCACATCAATTGAGTCGATACGCCTGGAAATGTATCATCACCATGAGCTAATGGTTCAGTACATAGTCAGATGTAAAATAAGAAACATAATCAAATAACAATTGAGATCATTCTGGGAAAACTGGGCTTAATGCATATGCATAAAGCAACATCCAAGATTAGCCTGTTTTCCCCATACAGGGTAATCATGGACAAACACTTTTCGCCTACACTGGATTTTTGTTAAGAAGACTTCCTTTAAACAAAAAAATCCATAAAAGCGGAAATTGTCGTCCCTGATTAGTTTGTGCAGACTGCACAGGCTAATCTGAGTTGACACTTTACACACATGCATTAGGCCCAGTTGTCCCAGAATGAGGTTCAATTGATAATGAAGTCAATGCATTAATAATGATTCCTTTATGAAATCAACATCTTACACAATTTGCCAATATGCATGATAATATTCCTATTACCACATTTTAAAACATATAAGTGATTTAACTACATGTATACTCGGGACTCGGACTGCCTTTAGAAAGTTTGACAAAAGTGGCCATAAAATCTTTCAATTTGCGAAAACAAGTGAGAAAACTTAAAGGAAGAAGGCAAGTGACTGCCATAAACTGGCTGCTCAATGGAACTGCTTTTTCAGTTAAGTAAATCATACCCAACTAAAAAATGTGTTTACTAGTTTCTTGTCGTGTGGTTAATGATATTTGTTAAGCAAGGCAAATTGAAAGATTTTATCGCAACTTAAGTAAAACTTTTGCGATTGGTAACATTTGCTGTAGGCAATGGGAGTTCTGAGTATACATGTAGTAAGAGCAGTTCCATTGAGCAGACTGTTTATGACAGTCACTTACTGGAGAAAATAAAATGAGGGCAAACACGCCCAGTCTCACCTCGTCTCCCAGGGCCTGGCAGTGAATGCCGATGGCTTGGCTGTGAGCGCCCCCACAGGACAGAGGTCGATGACGTTGCCAGACAGCTCGGACTTGAACATCTTCTCCACGTATGTGCCCACCTGCATGTCACCACCGCGCCCGGTCGTACCCAGGTCATCCACGCCCGCGACCTCACTTGCAAACCTGCACCAGAAATGGTTGTACCTTACAGCAATATTCCCTGAATATAGTTTTCGTTTGGTTTATAAAATTTGATCACATGATACACCTTGATTTCTCCTTAATTACAATTATGAATAGTTTTATCTTAAACATGTGTAATTTAGCTTTTTGAGCATTTTGATTTAATACTATTTGTTTACTAGACCAGTTGTGTTATGTTATCAGGGGTATGATTGAGAAGTTAGAGGGTAGGACAATTATGTTGACTGATTTTAGACAGCCGTATGTGCATACTAGAATGACAAACCTCTACCCCCCCCCCCCCCCCCCCCCCCCCCCNCCCTGAACTGGTCTACCGACCGACCCACATCCAGCAAAACATCTGACCGACATCCAGCAAAACATTATACCCCTTCTTCTTTGAAGGGGGGCATAAAAATAAAGATCTAGTTGAACATGATATATATATATATATATTTATATATAAAAACAAGGATATCAGTAAAACTGATGGATGCTCCCCAATGATGCTTTGTCGCTATATGGGTTAATTGTGTGGGAAAAAAACATTAAAAAACAAATGTGACCTTTTGAAAATCTATTATTAGTCTCGGTGACCTTGACCCCAGTCACCTCAAACCTCATCAAAAGGTAGAGGTCCATGCAAGGTACCTACATGCCAAATATGGAAGAGATCGGTAAAATATTGAAGGCGCTATGAGAAACTGTAACAAAAGTGTGATGGAAGGAATAACGGAAGTTCAAACTGGCAAATATATGCTCCTCATATATATATGGGGAACATAAAAAAACATTTTAAATTTCACAAACTAAAAAAGGATGCCAATTTAAGAGTATTTATTAAGATGAATTTCTTAATGCTTGCCTTATTTTTTCCTGATCTGTAAAGGGAGCTGGCAAGCTTTCATATTTGCTCAATTTTTATTATTTCACAATATATTGTTTTTACGCTTTACCACAGAATCTTTAGTTCACTTTTTTTTTAACGGAGATACTACACGGTCCATCTTAACAGGACAGTTGATCTTCCTTTACCATATGGAGACTGGAATTGATTTCTGATTTAAAACCAAGGTTGTTTCTAGCCGTTTTAATTTCATTTTGATTTTCACTGATTTGTCAACCACAGAGATTTGGTGGGAATCCTTCGTTCTTTCAATAATTTTAATCTTCTTCCGAAGATGCCATTTGCAAACAAATCAGCAAGGAAAATATCAACAAATTTTCAAAGAACGATTTTGACTGGAAGATTGAGAAAAGAAAGCCAACCACATTTCTTGTTACAAATATGCTACTCAATAGGCAGATAATGTTGCCAGTGTAATATACTGAGAGGTTTAAAAATGGGATTGTTTGAGCCGCTAATTAAATATGCCATGGAATCATTTGTAGGAGGGACCCCTTACCCTCATTATTTTTTTTTACAAAATTTAATGAATCTCGGAAGTGACCCTGAGTCAATAAAATTAAAAAATTACACGCTTAGTTATTTTGCTTAAAAGACATTAAATTGCAACATCAGTGAAGTCACGCAATTTGTACAGTTTTCCGGTTTTATCATAATGTTCGCGTAAATATGTTATTTTCTGCAAATTTACATAGATGAGATAAATAAGATGGTCAAAGGGCCTGAAGCGCTCACCTGAGACTCAAAGAAAATTATTTGACCTGATCTGCTTTTGAGATGGTTGTGTAATAAATTTTACTTTGGACTAAGCTTGCTTTTTTCACCGTTAAAATTCAGTCATACGTCTACAAGCTCGTAAGTAGGGGGGCTGGGTTTAATGCGGATAAAATATTTACCATTTTGTGTATGTTCACATCAAAATGTCACGACAATGGGAACATACAAATCTGCCTTAGTAAAATATTAACCCCATATTATTCATTGTCCGATTCTATGACACAACTATCTTGTTCGAGGTTTTGAATTTACTAAATACATTGTAATCCAGTGAGGTTGAACATATCATTTCCTTGCAATTTGATAACTACCGGGTAGTAATAATCCTACATAAAACTTAAGCCAATATTGACGATAAATGCATTTGAGAATTTTGTTTACACAAATATTCTCCAATTTTGGAAAATATACAGGAAGTAATTAAATCGAAACTTCTCGGCTTGCTTTGAAAATCCATGACAAGGAAGAAGAGAAATATTACGGACACAAGTTTTACACACAGATTAAGGAAATGACTATAATCCTCTGTCCAACTTTGCGGCCCAGGAGTATAAATAATTAAAAAATTACTAATACAAGACTGGAGTAACAGCTGGCTGTCTCATATTTGGCATAATGATTTCAATTTGAAAGGAATACATTCTTCCCTCTGGGACATTATTGATTATTTGTGATTCTGTATCATCTAGGTACTTAGCACAAAATAAGGTTAAGCGTAGCAAGCAACAAGTGATAGAAAACAATCATACAAATTGTAAACAAATAACAATGCATTGAAAAGGCATTTTAATGTGACAACTATCCATTATTGACAGAATATCAGATATTATTATCAATCAATGTGTGTTTTAGATAGATTTAATTGTACTGAAGCCACACAAATACTAACAAATGAATTATCTACTAAACTACACATCTCATACATGACAGTCTAATAGTATAATTTATTTTGTCATAAAGAATACAAAACATAATTAAATTCTGAGCTCAAAAGTAAAACATTCATTTTTGACACTTATCAATCAAGAAAAATGTAACTTAAAAAAAACAAAAAAACAAACATTGTTCTTAGAAAAATATACTTATCCACATTTCAAAAACATTCTTGCATTGTTACACAACACTATTAAACTAACAGCTATTGTTATTTATATCGCTTATTACTTCACATATACTTTTACAAAACACATTGTTGTATTGTAACACATATACAATAAGAAAATGATAAACTATTGGACTTTGTACACCAGGATCTTGTCGTTGTTTGACATTCCCACAATAATGGAGGCAGTAATGCTGTTGAAGCAAACAGAAAGTGGGTTCTGAATCCCATCCCACACTGTAGCCAGAGTGGCCAGCTTCCTTCTGCCCTCCCTGTCCACCTGTACGATAGTATTGGAATCACGTCCACATACCAGCACCTGGCCTGTAGGTGTCACATTTACATATACTGGGCGTTTTAATTCAGGGTCGGTGAAGGTGGCAAGGACTGATCCATCCATGGCCAAGGTGAGGAGCTTGCCATTGAAGGGGTTGGCGATATACAACTTGTCACCTGTCGAACTCACTGCACAACTCAGTGCTGGATTCACTGGCGAAATCACTGCAAAACAGAATAGATGCTAACCATCCTTTGGTATAATTGAAACCATATTGCATACATGTATGTTTACAAAATTATGGCTGAAGTTAAGTTTGTTACTTTTACCTAAGGACAATTATGATAAAAACAACCAATAATAAAACATTAGTCTATTGCTTTTTCACCAGTTACAAAAGCATGCATTTACAATTATAATGACATAAACAACTTTTGTGATGTTTTTTTGTTTGTAATTTGCAATAATTTAAATACCAATTATTGTATAAAATAAATGGAAATAATTTGAACTATATACAATATTGCACTTGCATGTTTATAAAATTATTTGATAACAACACAAAACAAGAAACCGTCGGAGAAGGGTGATGCTCCCCAAAGTTTTTTTGTCACAATATTGCACTATATATTCAGATAAAAGGAAACGTCTTGAGGGGCATAACTTTGGACAAAATAATACGATGGATGGTTTAGCAACTTAAAAATTTCAAAGGGCCATAACTCTCTAAATAAATCATCTAACCAGAACCCACTAATAACATGCGCATCTCCTCAAGGTAGTTAAGCTTCCCATAAAGCTTCATTGAATTCCAGTCAGTAGTTGGGGAGAAATAGCCCGGACAAGAATTGCACTATATGTACAGTTTATAGAAAATTTCAAAGGGCCATAACTCTGTGAAAAATCATCCGACCATAACCGGCTGATAATATGCACATCTCCTCTTGGTAGTGAAGCTTCCCATAAAGTTTCATTGAATTCCGGTCATTAGTTGCTGAGAAATAGCCCGGACAAGAATTGCACTATATGTACAGTTAATGGAAAATTTCAAAGGGCCATAACTCTGTGAAAAATCATCCGACCAGAACCGGCTGATAATATGCACATCTCCTCTTGGTAGTGAAGCTTCCCATAAAGTTTCATTGAATTCCGGTCATTAGTTGCTGAGAAATAGCCCGGACAAGAATTGCACTATATGTACAGTTAATGGAAAATTTCAAAGGGCCATAACTCTGTGAAAAATCATCCGACCAGAACCGGCTGATAATATGCACATCTCCTCTTGGTAGTGAAGCTTCCCATAAAGTTTCATTGAATTCCGGTCATTAGTTTCTGAGAAATAGCCCGGACAAATTTCCGGACAGACACACACACACATACACGGACAGACGAAGCCGCGACTATATGCTCCCCCATATATATATATATATATGGGGAGCATAATAAAGAACAGGTCAGAGACTGTGCTTGAATTTATTTTCTTGCAGTTGACTGTTGTACTAATAACTTCTACAAATGCTATATGACTCTTTATCATACATTTCTTGTTTATATTTATTTAGATAAATCCAACATAATTCGTACCTGAACATTCAACATCGTACAGTTTGCTGAATAGTTTACCACTCTTCGAGTACTTGTACAGTGCAGTACCAGAGGTGACAAACAGGTCACCCTGGTGGTGGGAAATACTGAAGCATTTATGTTTTAACTGAAGCTTTCTGTCTGTCACCAGCTGGCTGTTGTTGACTTTGATAAACTGGATCTCCGAACCAACGGAAACACCAACCTCACAGGGATTGATCGGACACATGCCCCATGGCTTGCAAGATACTTTACAGAAACTGACCAGCTGGTACTGCTGATTCAACAGCTTGACATGTTCACTATCATTGTCTGCAACCAGGACCTGTCCATCAGGGAGAACAAGTATATCTCTGATACTGCATGACCACTCTTTACCTTTCACATTATATTCAGACTTCACCTCCATCTGTATTACTTGTTCTGGAATTTCCAGCTCTGTCAATGTCTGGTTACTGTGTTCAATCCTCCCAAGACCTGACAATGTGGAAAGGTACTGCACAATTTCACTATTGGGCTGGAAAGTAATTGAAGATTTTACTTGAAAAAAGTTATTATAAGTCTGATACTTTTCAAACAACTGTAATTTTTCCACGCATTTAATGCTGGCTACAAGAGATAGTTCCTGCTTGCCTTTATCGCTTATGCCCTCAATGGCATCTCCAAGTCGTTTTAATTCATCCTGAAAAGTGGCATATTTGTCAACATCACTTTTATGAGAGGCATACATTTTGCTCAGTGTATTGTTCATTTCTGTCAGTGTCTTCTTTTCAAGGATATCTAAGGCTGCAATTATTTTTCCACGCGTTTCCTGTATCTTGTTTAACTGCTCATCGAATGAACTTTGCACAGATCGAAAGCTAGCCTCCTGGTTGTCTTGAAGTTCCTTCAGTTCTGCCAGAGTAGTTTGGATAGTAACTGATACTTGTTTGAGGTCTGTGGATGTGTATTTTACCAAGTCTGATAAAAGCATCACTGATTTGCATTGCCTGTAAGAAAACTGATTATTAAAACAAATAATTCATAAATGATGCAAAAGTACTTTTTTACAATGAAAAACTATGAAAATCTGATAACTATCTCGTAAAAAAAATCATTGATTATCTATGTGTAATTTGATAATACTTTATGAATCGGTTTCTATTTTGTACCATATCTTAAAGTATAAGGCTCATACCATACAAAATAGTGGTACAAGTACATGTATTGAAACATCAAGACCAATATTATCCCTTGTCTGATAAGTATTCAAGAAAAATAAACGCTTTAAGTGTAAAATTTCACAAAAATTAATGAAATCCCTGATCAAATAAAATAATTACCACCTTAAAAGGAAGGTTATAACTGTAATTTGTTTTTTATTGCACAACAAATGGCAGTTTCTTAAAATAACATTTGAATTATTCATATTATTAAAGTATTCAAGTTAATTTCAAAGTAGTTTAAAACCACCTTGTGTCTTAAACGTTTTTATGACAAATATGATAGATACCTGTGATTAAGGCTAACACAATTTCTGCAGCACAGCTGGCTGTGGTCTTTGCAAAATATCTCCAGGTTTTCTTCTTTATGAACATCACATTTCAAAAGAAAATCTTCCACCTTCTTGGCAATTGGCCATTTCTTCATTTCTCCCCTTCCATGAGGGGAATGTTTTGTAAACAACTGGCTGTGAATGTTAATACATTTTGGACAGTACAACTTCACGCAAGATTCACAATAATAATCGGCTGATTCCTGCAGTTCCTTGTCTACGCAGGTCGAACACAAGAAGTCTTGGACCATATCAGATTGTTTTTCAATGGTGGACTGCGAAAAGGTTGCCATTTTGTTGACCGCTGAGGCTTTTGATCTCTTAATCCTTTTTTTTAACTAAATGATAAGGTATCTAGGCTAATAGATAATTAAACACACACAAAACACCTATTTAGCTATTGTCCAAAGTTTATCAACACATAATGTCCAGCTTAACAAGTAAAATAAAAATTAACTTGAAGTGTTTTTTCAAGGTTATATCTCCAACAAACAAAGTATTTATGTAACCATTGATGTGACATGTATAATACCACACTAGCCAACTGCGGTTTAATAATTGGTTTATGTGTGCGTACAAAGAGGTAGAATCCCAACTCTGTGAATGCATTCAATCAATAAAGCACCCAGGACGACTTGATAACATCGGTATAATCAAGAATCATTGATCTATGAATTACTTAAATTTGTTAAAAAGCCAATATTGGTTAAAGATACATGTAGTGTTTGAATGTTCATTGTTAAATCAAACTGAGTCTCCGGTGTATCATGTTTGTATTTTCATTGAATTTAATGTTCAATTCATGTGAATTAGGTTTAATTGATTTTTTGTGTAGGGATGCAGCAGGTATTCAAAACATAAAGCGGTTATCCTATCATAAAAACCAGTTAAAGAACCAATTAACTGAGAAACCTTTAAATGTTTAAGTACACTTTAAAGTGTTACATTGTGAGTACCCTCTGCAAAAACCAAAGTATATTTATGGTGGCTTATGTTGGTAACATGATTGGCCAAATCACGTTTGTGATACAAAAGTATACTTTTTTTATCAAATTAGTCAAATTAATTAATTTATGCATAAAATAGTTGAAATCATATTTAAATTACCACCTTAGAATCATGCTGATAATAAATTAAATTATAATAATATAATCAACCAATGCGAAAGACGAACAAATATTGTCGGACACGAGGTCCGATTACTTTTAAAATGTGTCGGACCTCACCAGATTTTATCGGACCTCGTTCTTCTTTAACCAAAGAATAGAAAAACATTTTGTAGAGTTTATNAGTTTCTTTGAGCGCCTTACGAAGTTAGGGCCATTTTTTTCAAGAGACCAGAACCATTTTCAAACACAGGTGAGTTATCATTAGAACAAATGTTTTGACCAAGTTTCATGAAAATTGGGACTAAAAATGTGACTTCTAGAATGTTCACTACAGCCATATAAATAAGGAAAACAGCCACCCCCTGGCGGCATCTTTTTCAAAGAACCATTTTAAAACTAAGCCGAGATATCATCAAAACTAATGTTCTGACCAAGTTTCAGGAAGATTTGACTATTTATGTGACTTCAAGAATGTTATCAACAACCCATGGGAAAGACGTCGAACCTCCGACAAATCCGATAAAATTTATGAGGTCCGATAATATTGCCCAAATTGTCGGACCTCGTGTCCGACAATAAAAACAAACACAACAATATGTAAAACTTCGATTAAAAATGAACACAAAACTATAAAAAATGTAAAAAGAATTTGTTTATTTTACTTCGATAGATTACCGGGGGTATTTAACTTTAAAATAAATTTTACCAACCAGTCGAACGAATTGGCTTTCTTTGCTGATCACAGAACAAACTCCAAGCGCGATTCATAGAACCAGTCAAATATTGCAACTTTTTTCGTGACGTAGGCGACACATCATTGAGTGGTTGAATTGAATTTTACTGGTTTCGAGTGTTGTGATGATCGTAAATTGAAAGCGGGGAACCACACGACAGTTGTCTGTCCCGTGTAAAGATTTGATAAACATTGTGAAGGTTATAAAAATACGTCATAATAATAAAAATAAACTCTACAAAAGGTATTTTCTATTCATTTGTAAAGGAAGAAAGAGGTCCGATAAAATCTTGTGAGGTCCGACAAATTTTGAAAGTTATCGGACCTCGTGTTCGACAATATTTTGTCGTCTTTCACATGGGTTGGTTATCAAGCTTTTTCTATAATTTGAATTTGCGACCTAGATTTTTTCCTCACATGACCCAGATTTGAAAATCGGTCAAGATATCATTGGGACAAATGTTTTGACTCATTAAGTTTCATGAAGACTGGAAATAAGTGTTAGCAAGGTAAGGTAAATGTTGACAATGGAAAAAGAATGACAAACAACAGGCAATCACAAAAGTTCATGACCAACATGTTGTGCTCATGTGAGCTAAAAATATATGACACTTGTTGTCATTTCATACCATGATTCATTAAACTCGTCCAGGAAATTGTAAGCTCGCCAAAGGCTTGCCTACTAACGAAATTCCTGAACTCATTTCTTAAAATATGGCATGAAACAACAAAACGTGTCAGATCATATATTTTCCAAAATATTAAAATCAGTATTTATACTGAGAACTTTCACTCATGCATTCTTCTACGTGAAAATCTTCTATAACCTTTGTCATAAACCTGACTAATTCTCAAGCACCACTATGTCAGCTCTGTTCAAGGGCAAAAAAGTCAGATATGGGTGGATTTTATGGGGTTACCATTTCATCACTTGAGAAATATGTTGACCAACCAAAAGGGTTATTCAAATTTATTATTATTTTATCTCTTTCTTAATTCTTACTAATCTTATGATACAACATGTACAAGCTGGCCTTTTTTAACTGTAATATCCTGTATTCTGTCAACTGTAAGAAGAAGGTTGTCATCAAAGACATCAGAAATAAAACCAACCCCACTTGTAAAATCATTAAGAAATTTAAACACCGTCTTCACATTGAGAATTATCCAATATGTTCACTTACCTTATACATCTTGTACAGTGGATGCATCTCGTCATAATTGTTTTTATTAAAGGTCCAATATTTTTGTCTTCAACGGCTCTGAAAAGAGAGCAGAACACATTGACACTGGCGGAGAACAGTCTGTGTTTCAATTAGGTTGTACTGTCTTACATATTTGGCCTGTCACTTAACATGTTATTCAATTTTTAAGTCCCTTAAATGTCAATACGACTCTTTATGAAGTTCCTGTTTAAACTCTAAACAAAATACAGGCTTTATCAATCAGTGAAATACAAGTCAAAAGTAACAAATCAGCTAAACATTATGCTACTGGTGATTTCTCCGATCCCATATAACCATACTAGCCACACTTCATTTTTTCGCATGTGATGTTGGCATTACCCAGCATCGAGTACTGTACTGTTTCCCCATAATGAAATTTGACATTTTCAGAAAATAGAGACGTACGAGTAAAAAAAAAAAGAAGAAATATGACACTCGTCGAATGTTCCAAGAGAATGTTATCTGTCTGTTATCAGTTATGAGCTTAAGTGTCTTGTATTTTGTATCACACTAGAAGCCGTATGATACATTATAAACACTGGACAGAACATACTCTTGGAACAGTCAACTGCTATTATATTTTGCATGTATTGATAAAAATTAAAATAAACAAGAGCTGTCAATTGCCATGTACAAATGTTGAAACTTCACTAAGCAACTGTGTTTAAAAATTCCATGAAATAAAGTACAAGGAAACATATGAACCTCACTCTGTTAAAAAGGGGTTTAATGTATGTGCGTTAAGTGTCGTCCCAGATAAGCCTGTGCAGTCCACACAGGCTAATCAGCGACAACACTTTCCGCTTTTATGATATTTTTCATTTAAAGAAAGTCTCTTCTTAGCAAAAATCTAGTTTAGGCGGTAAGTGACGTCCCTGATTAGCCTGTGCGGCCTGCACAGGCTAATCTGGGACGACACTTAACGCAAACGCATTAGACCCCATTTTCACAGAGCCAGGCTCATTTATTCATTATTTCTATACATTAAAAGGCTATTGCCCATCCTGTACAAACCTCTTGCCCCCATGCTCCATGTCTGTAAAGCGACTTCTGTCACTACCAAATGCCATCGACTGATCTTGCAGATCACACTCCCCACCCTAGCAAAACATTCAATAACTTCTACACCATGTACATTTCATTAAAATGTCCTTTTGTTAGAACAATGAACCGAACTGACAGTCTTTTCAGTTAATTGCAATCTAGTATATTTTTATTTATTCTTTTTTTTTCTTTTTTTTTAAATCCAGTACAATTTAATAAAGTAAACCTCATTTTAGCTGTTTACCATATAAATTACTAGACAATTATTTTCACCTGAGTTTATGATAAAAAGAATTAGTAAATATGGATGTAGCAGTAAACAAATAAATAAACTGATTAAGTTTCACAGATTGGGAAAAAAAGTGACCTCTAGCGTGTGAACAAATTTAACTGTGATTCAATTGGGTGACTTAGTTTTCGACTTATTTTGGCTATTTTAAACTTTTATAGTTCTTTAGCCAAATGTGTGAATTTTTAGCAAATCGATCATTGAGTGGTTTATACCTGGTCACAGATGGGGCAGTCAAGAGGGTGGTTCATCAGGAGGAACTCCATCACTCCCTCGCGTGCCTTTCTCGTCATCTCAGAGTCTGTCTTTATCTTCATGCCCTTCATCACCGGCATGGCGCACGACGCGATAGGCTGTAAATAGCACACATAATTCTTACAAGATACTCAATGATTTCTCTATATACTCAAGACTAAAATTATGACGATTATTCCCATCAACTACCGATAGACAAACAAGATGGCAAAAAGGCCTTAAGACACTTACCTGAGAATGAAGGGAACTGACCTGTTCTCATCAACTGTGATGTTTCTGAAACCATTTTCCAACTAGGCAAAAGTTTCATGAGTATAAATAATCTGAAAAAAATTCATGAAAAACTAAGACTTCTATTACACACGAACTGACCGACAACAGACAACAGGGACCCCTACAAGCTCCCAAAAAGCACTAAGTGCTCAAGTGAGCTAATAAACAAGAAGTTGCGGTATCGAGTGCAGACTTGTAAAATTACCAGTAAGTTCTCATTAAAATTGCAACAAATGCTCTTCAGATCCAGTTCGCATCTACATTAAAGTGTCATCATATTAGTAAGTGTGTGTAACCTGGAAACAATAACTTTAATAGCATATAACAGGACATTTGTTCATAATTAAAGCTAAAATATTAACATGTCACATTAAGTCCTACAGATTTTGACAAATCTCCATAATTATATTTCCATTTAATCAGTGTCAAAGATGTTCACAGCACAATATTTTTCTCAGTCATTTATGAATGAGCCTTGCTCTGAAAAAAGGGGTTTAATGCAGGTGTGTAAAGTGTCATCCCTAATAAGCCTGTACAGACTTTCCGCCTAAAATGGATTTTCCCTTAGAAGAAACTTCCTTTAAAAGAAGAATACCATAAAAGCGGAAACTGTCATAATGATTAGCCTGTGCAGACTGCACAGGCTAATCTTGGATGACACATTACGCACATGTATAAGGTCACATTTTCCCAGAGTGAGACTCAAATTTAAAGCACGATTAGCTTACCTTGGGTGACTTTTCCACCTCAACGAGACACATCCTGCAGTTGCCTGCTATTGAGAGTCTCTCATGGTAGCAGAACCGTGGGATCTCAACACCAGCCTCTGCACATGCCTGCCAACAGTAGCACAGAGCTTATAGGATTTGTAACCATTTGTTTTCAGGGTGTGTTCTAGTACACATTTATGTACCATAATAAATCTTAGTTTTCGGACACTCTAAATTTTCCCTGTTTTAAGCCCAGTGCCCTCACACTACTTTGGGGGAAGGGGTCCGCAGCCCTTAGAAGGGTGAATTTTCGCGGCGTTTCACTTTTTGGGGGATTTTTTTACTTACTCTCTCATTATTACATTTGTACATGTTTGCACTATATTCTTTGCCTTTTTTCATAATTTAGTATGTTTGAAAAGATTAAATTGAAATAGAATTGAGATATAATAATCATGAGACACATCTTTCTATTAAAAAATAAATAAAAATCCCCCCAAAAAGGGAAAAAAGTATACTTTTCAGGTGGGGGACTGCCGCCGAAATTCGGCGGCAGATTTGATAGATTGAGNCCGCATTGTGAATGGCTCATTTAAATGTGCGAACAATGATAATTATGAAGTGGTGTTCAGTTGGTTAGCATTCAAGTGATATGTTATTGTGTTGGTAACTGTGTATATATACATTGTATATATATCTCTGATGGGGAGTAATATGATTATCTAGTTCCATATTGAGGATAAGAAAATTCAGGAAAAACTGTGAGATTGCAGATGCAACTGCAAATTTTTGTGTCTTCCAGTTTAATGATATCATACAGCAAACAACTGATTTAAAAGCATCTAACATCTTGACATTATCTTTCATCTATGTAAAAGGTTTCAGGCCAGCTCACCTGCAGTATGGTGGTACCAGGCTCAACCTGGACTGGCTTGTCATCCACAAACACCTCCACCTTTGCCGGAGCTGTTGAGCTGCATCGCGCTGAACATGAAATTGAAACATGTTCTGAAAAAAAGGGGCTTAATGCATGTGCATTAAGTGTTGTCCAAGTCTGCACAGGCTAACAAGTATCAGAGAAACTTTCTGCTGTTTGGGAAATTTATCGTCTATAGAAAGTCTTTTCTAAACAAAAATCCAGTCTAGGCCAAAAGTGTCATCTGTGATTGGCCTGTGCAAATTGCACAAGAACGCGGCTCAAATACACAGCAATTTGATTCATCACAATGTTTAGAGGAGAACAAGTAACACTGTTACAATGTCTTGTTTGACAAAAACAGTGTAATAATCCAGTCTTTTGTATATAATAATACATTCAACAAATCAGCTGGTATGTTTATTAAGTTCATGTCTTTAGAAACTTTTCATCTGCACATTTTTTTTCCACCATGAATCTCATAATAAATATTTTTCTGCAACTGTGGTCCAAAAACTTCTGTCAAAGTAAGTTCAACATCCTTTAAAAAAATATTCTCCTTAAATATAAATTTTATAAGTTTTCAAATAATTTTAGGAGATTTACAAGTCTTTTAGGGGGCATAATTAATTTTTGTTGAAGTGGAGTATTCTAATATGTGGCGTGTTCTGAGAAAACTGGGCAAAATGCTTGTGCCTAAAGTGTCATCCCAGATTAGGCTGTGCAGTCCGCACAGGCTAATCCGGGAAGACACTTTCGGCCTAAACTGGATTTTCGCTAAAAAGAGACATCATTTAAACGAAAAATTCCATAAAAGCGGAAATTGTCGTCCCTGATTAGCCTGTGCGGACTGCACAGGCTAATCTGGGATGACACTTAACGCACAAGCATTTTGCCCAGTTTTCTCAGAACATGACACATATATGAAGCTTTCAATGGAATGAACTATAATTGATTATGCTAACCTAAAAATCCCTATAAGTAGTTTGTTTCTTTACTTACCCAGTGAAGCTAAGGCTTTGGTGGCCTTGCAGTTTCTTGCCAGTGGCCAAAGCCTCAACATCTTGCTTGATTTGAAAAAAGCTGAAAGATACAATTTTATTACCTCAAGTGTAAGAGAGCTCAATGTTGATTGGCCCAACCAGCATGTCAGTTTCAATTATAACAATAGGGTCGCATATTCTAGTGCTTACAGGTTTCGGTTTCAGTTAAAATTGATAATGCTTGTGTTACCTGCCACACAGAGTGAACAAATGCATTTTTTTCATATTAAAAGGGGCTATAACAACAGTTGTGTCACTTTTTTCATAATTTAATTTCTCTTAGCATCATGGATTCGGAAGTGTCTCTATCACTTTTCAAATGTTCTACAGTAAGCATCTTGGAAACAGATTTGCAACTCCACTCATTATAAGTACTTGAAGCATTTTTACACAAAATAAATCAAACCAAAGATATTTCAAAAGCAATTTTATATCATAAGATGTGTAAAGTAAAAATGTTTATGTTTGGATTTTGAACTTTCTCTTCTTTCACATTTTGATGATAAAAAATGAGTTATTTAATGAAAAATAATTCAGTAATGGAATGATGGCTTATGGCAGGTTCTGAGAGGATTCAACATTGACGAAGGGCTGGTGCAAGTCATCTACAGAAATGCCAGCAGAGCAGTACTTCTAAATGGACAGATAGGTGACTTCTTCAGCAGGGCTTCCGTTCTATTTAACCTTTTCCTTGAGAAGATAATGCAGGAGACCCTCCAAGACCGCCACAACTCCATCTCCATAGATGCCTGGTGGTTTACGGATTTCCAACTAGAGATTTTCTGATGAAATTGACCTCATGGGTGACACCAGCATTGAACTCCAAGACCTCACCAGCAGACTATGAAAGAGCAGGAGCATACAGGATGGAGGTCAGCACGGAGAAGTCGAAGATGGTGCATGGTGATTAGCATGAACAACACCACTGCAGACATCACCATGAACGACAAGAAGCTGGAAGATGTGACCAGATGTCCGGAACATGACAGCAGCACTTGTTGGCCCACAAGAACCCATTCTGGCTACCATCAAACGAAGAAAGCTAGCTTGGTTCGGACATGTCACCAAGCATGACTCTCTTTGGAAGACTGTGCTCCAGGGCACGCTAGAGGGAAGTCACTGTCAAGGCCGTCAGAAGTAAAGCTGGATTGACAATGTGGAAAAGTGGACGTCCCTACCCATTGATGAGCTTATCTCAGCAGGCAACAACAGACCAAGCTGGCGATGGATCTCTGTATGGTCGTCTCTCATTTCCCCCTAATGGCCAGACCGGTCAAGGGAAGTATGATGATATCATGATGATTTCAGTAAACTCACTTATAACATGTACATGCATAATATATTGATTATTATTGTAGCCTAAATAAAAGCACTGATTCCATTTCTCAACACAAGAAGCTGAACAAATTTTATTTAGGAGAAAGGTTAGTAACCGTTACAACCGTTACTGCCATTCTGTGTTTGACAACTATGCAGTTGATAATTCTTTTTTTCTCAATAAGTGTACATGAGTGAAAAACAATAAATATTATTTATTGATAAGAAATTAACCCATCAATTAATGGTTCACTATTGGCAGCAATTTACAACATGGGCAAACTTTACTAAGTCCTTGATTTCTAAATGACTCTTTGGCAAAAATGTTCCGAAGTCAACCTGACCACTGTTTGTCAAAATTGATTCAAACTTCAGAGTGTAAATACAATAGAGCTGCAACGATTCACCAACAGCTCGATTCGATTCAATTTCGATTTCAGACACTCCGATACCGATTTTTTCGATTCGATTCATCTTCAAACCTAGTTTTATCATATATTCACTCTTCTGCCTCAAATTAAACATTTCTGTTCAAAAGTGTCACATACCTAGATATCTTGGGCATTTGTCAAATTGTGCGTTTGTTTGATAAAGTTTGGTTGGTCCAACAGTGTTTTAAAAACTGTTGAAAGCGTGTTAAATTAACATTTGTAAGAAATATTTTGCAAGAAACTGCATTGTCTTTCAAACTATGTCAATATTTCAATAAAACACATAAAAAAGAATAGAAAATTAGGACTCAATTTTAATATAAAAAACTTCTGACTAGAAGATTGTGTTGAATACACAATAATATAAAATTAAATAAATAATCATAAGAACATCTGGAATCAGTGGAGTGATAGTACTATCACTATTATACTTATATCCAAAACCGCTACAAGCATGTCTACCATTGTGCCGTGACAGCATCACCTGTTACCTGTAGGACAAAGCACATTCTCTAATAAACTTAACAAATTCCCAACAGAAACAGAACTACTTTTCTGGCTGGCGACTTGAGTAGTTGCACTTGTGCTACCTCTTAGTCTTGCTAAATCAACGTTATGTTTGCATCCGTGAAGCACAGTTTACACTTTGCTTTATCGGGAGGGCTACCATCCAGAAACCCAAAATACTGCCACTTTTTTTTATTTTAGCTTCTAAGGCGCATCTGATAATTTCAATTTGTCGGCCACAACTTGTTCAGCCATTTTGACGCTTTTTCCGAAAGTAGACCGTAACGCGCTTATTAATTGGATGACTAAAGTAATAAGCAGCCAATCGCGCGCGTCGTAATCACAGGTAAAGATAAAACCTACACCTTTCCGTATCAAATAGTCAGAATACAGCGATCTTTACGTATCTATGTATATATATATATATGTCTATATGTTAAAGAATCGAATCGAATTTGGTAGGTTTGGTATCGTANCGCGCCATCTGTCTTGGAGTGGTGGGAGTTCCAGCTTTTGAAGCATTTCTGTCACACAACCAGGCTGTCTGGAGCGGTAGTCTCTGGTTATGAACCTTGCGGCTGATCGCTGGATACCCTCTAGGCGGTCAATGTCTGATTGGTGAAATGGGTCCCATACAACACTGGCATATTCTAGTTTTGAGCGGACTAGTGCTAGGAAGGCATTTTTGCGGCATTCTAAAGGGCAGTGACTGAGGTTTCTTCTTAGGGATCCAAGAGTGGAGTTAGCTCGCTTTATTATGTTGGTTATATAAGTTTTCCATTCCATGTCTTCAGATAAGGTGATCCCAAGGTAGGGGTTGTCTTGAACTCTTTTGAAAATTTCTTTGTTGATATTGTAAAAATAGCTAGATTTGTATTTTGAACTAAGAAGGTAACATTTCTTTCCGTTAAATTCCATCCACCATTCGTTGGCCCATTTGTGAAGGTTATCTAGGTCATTTTGAAGAATTTCATGATCTTTAAATGTGTTTATAGGTCTGTAGAGGAGACGGTCATCTGCGAAAAGTCTAATCTGGGACTTCACCCTCTCTGGCAGGTCGTTGATATGACACAAAAATAACAAGGGTCCTAGCACTGTCCCTTGAGGAACTGCGGAACCTACTGGTACTTGGTGTGATTTCTCCCCGTCAACGACCACACACATTTCCCGGCGGGTGAGGAAGTTCGAGATCCAGGACAGGAGGTTACCCCGGATTCCATAGTTCTCAAGTTTCAGAAGCAGGCATTGGTGTGGGACCATGTCGAAGGCCTTGCTGAAGTCCAGGATGATGGTATCGACTTGTTTATTTTGGTCATAGAAATTAAGTAGATCGTGGTTTGTTACAACTAGTTGAGTTTCACAGGAGTATTCAGAGCGAAAGCCGTGATTCAAGGAGGTGAGAACTCTGTGTTTGTCAAGGTGGTTTAGAATGTGGTGGCAGATGATATGTTCGAGAAGTTTGGAGGTGACACTGGTAAGGGATACAGGGCGGTAATTTTCAGCCGCGTGACGGTCTCCCTTCTTATAAACCGGTGCTATGTTGGCATCTCTCCAAACTTTTGGCAGCTCTCCAGTGTTGACTGATTGCTGGAAGATAGCGGTTATAGCTGGGGCTAGCTCCGTAGCACAGGTCTGGAGGACTTTGTTGGGTACATCATCAGGGCCTCAGCTTTGTTGACCTTAAGGTTCTTTAGTAGTTTATGTACGCCTTCTTGACCGATCAAAAGTGTAGGGATGTTTTCGGTAACATGGCCTGAGAGTACTGGTTTCTGTTGTGAGCCATCATCCTTGGTGAAAACTGGTTTGAACTGGTTTAGTAAGATTTTAGCTCTTTTGGAGTCGGTGACTAGGCGACCATTGGAGCGTAGAGGTACAATACCGATGTTATCCTGTTTCTTTAGTTTTACGTATGACCACAATGGTTTTGTAGTGTTGGTCTGAAGACCTTCATTGATTATTCTGTTATCTGTTTACATGCTCCCATTCTGCCTGGCAGATTCTTTTCTTACTTTCCTTTTGGAATTTTCTATAGTTTGTCCAATTTTTTGAGGTTCGAGCTTTTTTATAGAGACGTGCTTTCTTCTTTATTACTGATTTTACTTTCCTGTGATCCATGGAGTTGAGTTTTTAGTTGTTTTCATTTTTGAAAGGATGTTTGCGTTGATGGCAGCATTGAGATCTGATTTGAAGGTATCCCAAAGTTCATGGACTGAACAGTTGTTGAACATGGTGGTAATGTTTCCTGATATTTCGATGGCTTTCACCTTTAAGAGATCCCAGTTGGCTTTAGAAAACAGGTAACAACGTCTGGGCGACCTCTTCGTGTAGAACGGTTTAGTGTCTGAGTCTGCAACGACTATATCGTGGTCTGAAATCCCAGGAGCGTCTGATGTGGATTTGATGAGAGAAGTGTTAGTGGTAAAAATAAGATCTAGTAGGGTATTCTCCCTGGTGGGTTTGTCGTGGACTTGAGTAAGATTGAAGTCAGCTGATAAGTCAAGGAGAGCTTGTTGGACATCTTTGTCTTGGGCACTGTTCCTCACAGCTGGGTTCTCCCAGTCAATGTCAGGGCAATTGAAGTCTCCCGCGACTACCATTTGACGGTTATGGTTGAGTGTAGCCAGTTCAAGTGATTTGCGAAGTTCTTGGATGTCAGACATGTTTCTATGTGGCATATTGAAAGAGGATACAAGGAGGTCTTTCTTGCCTTCCATTTTGATCTGTACCCATTCGACTTCACAGTTTGTCACGAACTCAGCCTTCTTCTCAGTGATGAGGTCCTTATGGACTAATACAAATACTCCACTCCCCAGTGTGCCTCTGTCATTTCTGAATTATTAGTAATGGCTTGGGAAGACTTCGCTTGATTAGATAGCGTCTGAGGAAGGTGGTATTCCAGGTTTGATCCCCTTGAGCCAGGATTCGGTCCCGAACACTATGTGGGGTTTAATATATTGTAAGGCTGCCTGTAGCTCAGAGCTCTTTCCGCCGCCAAGGCTTCTGCAATTTACAGTCATGAAACGAAGATTCCTTTTGTCTGAGACGCAGTAGAGAGATGAGGTATTCGTCTTATATGTGCGGGAGGAGGACAAGTGTCTGGGTACGCTGGAGGTACTTCGTCTATCGGTTGGGCTACTAACGTGAAGTGGACTAAATACAGAGGTTAAGGTAAATGAGTCAATGGTTGAATCTAGTTGAGATAGGGGATGAAACATGTTTGAAGTGCTCAATTCATAGCTGTGAAAAGTGAAGCTTGAACAGTTAATGCTGTCGCATTTAATGCTTGGCTAAGAGGTCATAATCAGCGCTGCATAACTCGATGCACGACTTGTGGTGCCAGACATCACAGGCTCCACAGCCATCACAACATAAGGCATCATAGTGTTCCCACTTGACAGGCAAGTCGCAGAGTCCACATGGGAAGATCTGTGAATTTGTTACTGGGCCTGGGTTCGATTCAATGTCGCCACATAACACTATGCTAACAGGAGCAACGAAACGAGAAGGGCTTTGTTCTTGGCAGGGTGGGCAGAATCAGAAAAAGCAGCATGGTACCGGTGTTTTACTGTTCTGGCAGTTAGGCCGGCGAGGAACAATGGAAGATGCTTATGAGGTGAATGATGTTTCGTCTGGCTATAGCTGATTACGATAGTTGTTTTTAGCAGCATACCGAGCGTAAGTCACGTGAAACCATTCTGACTGCTTTTTGGCTTCATGTTCATGTCGAGTGGGTGGGGAATGTAACAAGGTGGCTTCCAGGCAAAGTACAAGCACAGTAGGGAATGCTAACAGGGCTAATAGGGCTAATTTAACTTACAACCAGTGTATTTACGCGTTAATTGGCAGAAAACACTCGTTAGGTACTAGACATTAATTAAATTTAATAATTTTTCTTCTGGAAAAAAACACGTACTAGAAATTAATTAAATTTAATAATTTTTCTTCCAGAAAAAAACACGTGACTTTTTCTTTGCGCATGAGCACTCCACTCTCCCTTGCCCTGTTTTGCCCTTAACATTAATAATTATATTTTATTCAATATGTTGTTTACTAATAAATTCCTTTAAAGATAGTTTCATATACACTTTAAGGTTTTCTCATTATTAAAAAACATTTCATTCCGAGATTTCACTCAAATTGTTAAGTAAGTTACTCGAGTTTTGCTCACTTAGTTATGCAAGAGCTGCAAGCTGTTTGTTAGTGATGGGTGGGGTAAGAAAAAAATATATCTAAGTTGCGTTAATTGTGAGATGAATAACTACAGTGTCAATGGTTCGCAATATATATGTATTTCAAATAACAAACATTTAAGCTTGTGGCATTGTAAGATCAAATGGTTCACTTCAAAATAACAGCAATCTAAAATAAAATAAACATTCACCTTCGCTATTTACCGGATGTCAACGGTTCTGCGTAAAACACTCTAGGTCGAAACGGTCTCCATTAATTTGCGCCGAAAAAAAATCGGTTTACATCAAACCAAAGGACCTATAATACTGTATGTATTGTATAGATCTTTGATCAAACTCTTTTACAAAATGGAAAACACTATTTTAGATTCCAAACATGGCAAAGAGCATATCCATGTTGATTATTCAACAAAACTTCTTCCCGATATGCGTATACGCATATTAAGGGGATGCTCGTTTGGCGATAATAGTAATATTTATTTATTTTATATTGTAACATAATATAAAACGATCAACAAAGTGTCATGGGGATCAGTTCCTGGGTTTGGGAAAGTCCGGGTAGCAAAATAAGCTGAGTGGCATATTTCCATGGTGGCATATGTCCGCATATACGAAAAATATAGAGGAGGGGGTATATGTCCAACTTGATCCTTGTTTGCATTATTTTAACTTAAGACACCTGTGCATCTCCCTTCAGTGCCGTCGCATTCATTGTAATAGACAAATCAGGACGTTAAACCTCTCTGAGATTAAGTTCAATTCAAATAACGCATTCTAAGATCTATCAATAAACATTAGGTCAATCGATTTCCATACTGTCAAGCAATTATCCAATTTACGTTATGTACGTTTAAATAGAAATTAATGCGTCAAAAATAAATATTACCAACTGTACTTTCACAGTAGTGCATTATATAGAATAAACTTTTGAAAGACATTTCAGTCATACAAATTTCTGTATCGGCTTAGTACTCTCATAACCTACACTGGAGCAAAGTCGACCAGGACGATAGTGTTCCGAGCAAGAAAGTCGATCGTTATTGTGGCGAATAATGGAATATTCCGTGTGTTTATATTTTTTGTGGCACATGGTCATAGAAACCTTAGGACAAGACCACGTGTGTGGTTGTGTAATGGATAGTCAAGGTCACTATTACTTAATATAATATCTCGAGAACAAATTAAGATGTTCACGATAAAATGCCGATATTAATGTGACACTGGCCTCTATAAATAAAGCAAAATACATTAAAATAATTATATAAGCTTACATGCTTTAATCTATTAAATATATTTAAAGCGCACAAAAGTAATGTTTTGTAGTTGCATCATTAAACTCGTGCAACACGTGCATAACATTCAATACAAGGGTTAGTCAAACATAGCCCAGTTTTGTATATGCTTACACATGTTTTGACAAAAGGGGTATATGTGGCGTGCTCTGAGAAAACTGGGCAAAATGCTTGTGCGTAAATTGTCATCCCAGATTAGCCTGTGCAGTCCGCACAGGCTAATCAGGGACGACAATTTCCGCTTTTATGGAATTTTTCGTTTAAATGATGTCTCTTCTTAGCGAAAATCCAGTTTAGGCGGAAAGTGTCGTCCCGGATTAGCCTGTGCGGACTGCACAGGCTAATCTGGGATGACCCTTTACGCAAGAGCATTTTGCCCAGTTTTCTCAGAACACGCCACATATTATACCAATGTTTGCTCTTATAATAAACCGTGAAGCATGACGTAAAATACTTCAGTAATGATTAAATAATGTAATATATTTACAGTTACAAGATTGTTATGAACGTTGCCAACTTTAAAGTTAAAGACCTTGCATGACATCATTGTGCTCTTCAAGATTATGTCATACTGAACATTGGCATTGTGAACATAATCTTTCTGCTGGAGTCCTATAACTTGCTCACAATACGCAGTATCATAATGCCAATATGCCATTTTTATTTTAATAATTTCACGCATTAATCATATTTTAGGTTGCAGTCTTTTTGCAGACAAATTTAATTGCTTAAATCATATTGTTTGTTCTTGGAAAATAACAATTGACATAGTGATTTGCTATTTGATTATAGTGCTGATGACGAAGAAAAATGTTTTATGATTCTTCTAACCAGGGACCTATACAACAAAGGTTCCCATTTACAATGTCAGTTATGTGTTTTTAATTAGTAAAAGCGGAATATTGTGAACGTCAATTGCGTTGTTGTTTTTTTTTGCTTATTCGGCCACATACTCACTACTCAGTTGAGCGATATGTGGTCATCTAATCTTCTTCTATAAAAGCATCGGTGCTTTATGAGAACAGATGCTATGGGATATCATCTTTTGCGCAATCAAACTTAAGTTAACATTGAACCTTGTGTGTTGACTGACCTCGGAAACAAGCAGAGTTTAGACCGGCCGGCAACCGAACAATGTCTGGATGGCGCTCCTTCAATTTGATTGTAACTTCGATGGTTGTCGCGCGTGCATGATTGTTTATTATTGCAAAGGACATTCGCTGAAAGAGGAATCGAGTTTATGCCACCGCCCGTAAAATGATGGCCTTCCAATGTCTGTACAGGTGGCCGTCCGATTTCTGCATAGACTTTGCATCATACCTATACGATTACCGGTACTGCATATTGCTCAGTGCCTTTCCTGGCACTAGACGCATACACGCTCTTATTCGAAAACCCACGCCGATAAAGAACAAAATACCTCCGACAGTGCGCGGCCAACCAAAAAACAAAAATATACAAATATTCTTTAAAATACAAACTACGGTAAATATATATCACTCGGTCGTCGTTAACGTGTGTTTTATTAAACTTCGACTGGCGACATCCCAATACCTTTTATTGATTAAGGATATAATCAGTATAAGTTACATACTCTTTCAAGTCTATTGTTAGCTCATATGACTTTGGCTAATGCAGGCTTTGAAAATCATGTCGTAGGGTAAAAAAATATTCGCATAACATCCAAACTATTTCAATCTTAAATCTATATTTAAATACATTTCACTGGTCAAAGGGAAGCAACCTAACAGTTAAACCTTATGCACGCATTACTAACATTATAGTTATCTAACACTGGCTCGTGATTCACGTGCAGGGAAATTTCAACAGTCAAACATTGACGTACTGTTCTTTCGTTTTCTAAAGATATGTGTTTTTTGCTCATTTGTTTATTTTATTAAAAAAAAAATCAGATATTTCATAAACATCGATATACCATAAACAATCTTATACATAATCATAACACACTAAACACAGCACACACATACAACAGTCTAATACATCATTACACACTAAACACAGCACAAACATACAACAGTCTAATACATCATAACACACTAAACACAGCACAAACACATAATAATCTAATACATCATTACACACTAAACACAGCACAAACACATAAAGGTTAAATACATCATAATACACTAAACACAGCACAAACACACAACAGTCTAATACATCATAACACACTTAACAAAGCACAAACACACACACATCTAATACATCATAGCACACTTAACACAGCACAAACAAACACCAGTCTTATCCATCATAGCACACTAAACACAGCACAAACACACAACAGTGTAATACATCATAACACGCTAAACACAGCACAAACACACAACAGTCTAAAACATCATAACACACTAAACACAGCACAAACACACGACAGTCTGATACATCATAACACACTTAACACAGCACAAACACACAACAATCTTATGCATAATCATAACACATTAAACACAGCACAAACATACAACAGTCTTATACATCATAGAACACTAAACACAGCACAAACACATAACAATCTAATTCACCATTACACACTAAACACAGCACAAACACAGAAAGGTTTAATACATCATAATACACTAAACACAGCACAAACACACAACAGTTTAATACATCATAACACACTTAACACAGCACAAACACACAACAATCTAATACATCATAGCATTCTAAACACAGCACAAACAAACAACAGTCTAATACATCATAACACACGAAAAACAGCACAAACACACAACAGTCTGATATACCGTAACACACTTAACACAGCACAATTACACAACAATCTAATACATCATAACACACTAAACACATCACAAACACACCCCAGTCTTATACATCATTACAATCTTAACACAGCACAAACACACAACAATCTAATACATCATAACACACTAAACACATCACAAACACACCCCAGTCTTATACATCATTACACACTTAACACAGCACAAACACAACAATCTTACAAATCAAACCACACTGAACACACAACAGTCTGATACATCATAACACACTAAACACAGCACAAACACATAACAATCTAATACATCATAATGTCACTGTCTCATCTCAAAAGAATAATTGCTTTAGCAGTTAACTGTCAAAGTTGGCATAGAGCAAACACTTAAACTGTAATACAGTCAATCTGATCAATTAACATGTTTGAGCCTTTTTCCTTGGTTTATATTCTACAAAAAATATGTTGCTTCCTTGAGCAAAAAAATATACCTATGAACAAGTACACTACTTTTTGTTTATAAAAATACTGTATAATTCAAACCTTCATAGGCCCACATTGTGCTTAATTTACAAGGTTAAGCAGCACTACGGCAAATTTCACAATTTAACCGTAAAACGCCTTCTATTTTCTCTGTGACAAGCCAATCATATTGGTTTTCCAATCTTCCACAGTTTTTGTTTGGCAGTGATTTTTTTCACCCGATTGGGAACGGGTCCCCGGAACCCATGCCATTGGGAATTTATTTCGTGGTGAGATCACCAAATTGGGAATAAAACGAGTCGCGAAATCTTCCAATTGGGAAAAATCAAGTTGTGTAATGTACCAATGAAAGAATGGTATTTTAATGACTTTGTTTAACTTTAGTCAGCTTTTAATGACACAGGAAAGCAACATAAACTTTTATTCACAGTCTTGCACAAACAACAACATGCTATTGGAACACAGATTGTGTTGTTATTAGTTGCACTATTTTACCCTTTTAAATTGCTGAATACAAGATGTGCATTATGAATCCTGCTGATTCAATTCTCTGTATTGTAAATTAATTCAACAATCAAGTATAAAGTGCCTTTGGATGACTGAACAGGTGGCCGTCCGATGGCTGTACAGTCTTTGTCCAATACCTTGACCATAAGTGAACATTGCTCAGTCCCTTTGCATATTTGTTTTAAATTACAACAGCCTTATATCTCGTATGTATGTTATAACGAAAATAGTGGAACTCATACGATTGTATAAGTAATTCAAGTGATAAACTACAAATGTGCTAGTGGGTGTTTTAAGACCCGTTGGTATAACTTATTTTTACGATTCATAAGGCACACTTTCTAGTACTAGCCACTCCACCAAGTTTAAAACTTTAAAATGTCTCTTAATTTTGATCGTGTATAAATGCATATGTTCTTCCTCCAATTCACACTTTTCGCTATTACGAGACAATCTACAGCGTTTCGACATGTAGTTATTAACGATTGAATTGTCAGCAGAGGACAGTTTTAATAATTAAGCCGAAAATTCATATCCAAACTTAAAGGCAAACAAAATAAGTATGTAGATAGGCCAAACATTTTTCTTGTTAACAGTTATACTAGACACAAGTTATTTTCCACGTTTATTAGGATGTTTAATCACAGACATTTTCCAAATCTCTTTGCAAAAATACCGTACTTCATATGCAAACGTTCATTTTGCGAATATGATAAAATGTAGAAAAACTGATCGAAAACTTAATCTTTTTTTAGTCCCCATTAAAGTTTGGTTGTGTCATGGAGTTGTGTCAAGGAGTTGTGTCAAGGAGTTGTGTCAAGTATTTTCATGTTGTTGACCGCTTTTAGAAATATTGCACGTGCGTTCAGATAACCCTTAAGAGGTTTTGCGCCAGATTTATTAATTGAATATAACACAACCATATCACCGTAAAATATCAATACTATTATGGGCATATTGTGATGTTTAAGTACTTGTTTTAAGAAAAATTCCGGAATAATTCTAAATATGTTCCGAAAAGGGGGAGTAATAGCAAAAATATGCTTTATACTCGCAAATTGATTTAAGATGAAAATACAATGTAACATTGAAAACAACTGGTTGCAGAACTTTTAGAACGAAAACATTTTTAGGACTCCCCATTTCGGATTTGTACGAACGTCGGGATTTTTATAATAGATATAAGTTTTTTTTTTAAATTTTGAATAGCATTATATTTACATAAATTGTAAATAAATTTCCGAAACTGGAAAATTAAGTTCGATGAATTGTTCAAAATTGTAAATTATGACATGTGGGTAATGATAAATGCTTTATTTCATTCCAAATTTATTTTTAAATATCGTTTTATGATGAGAAAATATATAAAAAAATTACATGAAACACATTTGGCTTAGTTTCTTAATCTGTTGAATTTTAAATATGTGGTATTTTAATGTACCTTGATTTACCCAAGCTTACAAACTACACAAATTATGACATTATAAATTAGTTTCGGTGATTTTTGTTTGTTTTGACAACAAGTGGGGATTTGGCAGTTTAAAAGTAAATGAGCATATTGCACCATTATCAATAAAATCAAAACAAGGCCCTCGCCTAAGGATATGAGTTAATTTGTCATATAGATTTTGTAGGAATTATCTGTAAAGTATTCATAAAAAAATGACCCAAACTGACACAATAGCCCCTACATTTGCGTCTTTTAAACAGCCGCCTGCTGACAATTTACTTACCATCAAATATTTGTAAGTACTAAATGTCTTGAGTTCTAGCACTTATAGTGGCACTTCAGTAATTCCGCACAAAGAGGGGAACGCTTTTGCGAAGGAAGTTTGTAGAGACTTGCAGATGTTCGAGTGGATAATGCTTATCGTACTTAATTATTTCTGTGTAAACGCAAATTGTACTTTCTTATCCAAAGCATGCATACATCTTTAATTGAAAGAAAATATTCTTGAGAAATGATATTCGAAATGACAGTTGTGAATATTACGTTCGTAGTATTCCGTAATATTTTATCGGAAAACAGTTGACAAGCAATCGCTTACAACTGTTCAATGTGTTTAATGCTATTATGTAGGTACTGTAAAAAAAGATATTATGAAAAGAAACAAATATAACACACAAAAAACTAAAAGTTCTGTAACTGTAACTGCGGATTGCCCCAAAGGTATTGTTTTGACCAAAAAGTGTGATCTTGACTATTTATGATCAGGAAACCAGAAAAGTATAACATGTATCACAATTCCATCTATTGAATGTTCATTACAATAATTCGTGTACAAGATATTCGTGATCAAGACAATTTATAAAGGAGATAAACTTTATAAGTATCAATGAAATTGCTAAGGGAGTTTCACTTTGCGCCTCCACTGAAAGTGTTCAATCACTATATGAAGTTTATTTGACTCCCGTTAATGCTTTATCTGCACAATAAAATGACACTAAGTAATTGTGAATGACATTTTATTTAAATCCTTTTAAAACTTGTTATGGTATGATTTGCACAACAAGATTACACTTTGTAATTGCGCTCACTAAAAGATAAATTACCGATAGCAATACATGCAAAAAAATGAAAGACAGTTGTTGTTCTTGCACATTTAACATAAAAAAGGATGATTTAAGCTAGGGTCACCGCCTTGGAATGGTCATGTCAAAGCAAAAAAAAAAACAACAACAAAAAAACAACAGCATTAAATTGTTCTGACAATTAAAAACATATGATATATAAACATATGTTTAGTCCAAATATTTATATTCATTTAGTTATGGTTTCAAAAGATTAAAGTTTTAGTAGTTTATATACTTTCGGAAACTATCTTGTTATTTTGATTATAAATTGGGTATTTTCAAATGTTTTGTAATATTATACAAATGAAATTATTTTAGCTGAACATTTTATCAATTGTTGTTTTCGGAACCCACGTCAAACTTATGTTTTGCTTTATGACAACAAGTACACATAAGTATCAAAGAAATGCACGAAGTAATGTATTGTCATTTACAATAAAGTGAGCAGCCGATATTTTCGTGACGAAGTTGTTTGTAGGTAGGGGTTTATTGAGTTCCAAATAAGGTCTATTCCAAGACTTTTAATTTAAACCAAATGTTTAAATATTTGTATCTGCTTTTTTGCATAGCTAGATATACATGATTATATAAATGTACTAAAAGTATGTTGATTGTTTTTCAGCTTTTGAACAATTGTTTGCACGCAAGTGTTTTTTTCAAGCCAATTACGCAAATTTTTAGTTGCACTTAACACGAATAGATCAACACATGGCTGGAATAGAGAACACAAGAACTGTAATTTATTGAAGAATACGGTATACAGAAAAGGTTTAGTTATTTGATCAAGAATACAATTTTCTTGCCTTCTGTTGAAATATTTCATGTCAGCTTAAATTATTATGTTAAACAAAACTGCATTCATTACAACATTTATTTTCATATAAACTCTGAAATTAACTTCGACATATTGCCTAGTCTAGAACTTTCACCTAAGGAACAGAAGGTCAAAAGTTAGAGTCTCACACGGGGTGCATTTCGGAGAAGGCAGGGGCGTAGATAACATCCAAACATTTGGGGGGGGGGCAATCCAGTTTCTGTACTGGGAACATAAAGGGGTTCGTTTGAGAGGGTTGTCCTCTCCCGTAGTTCCGATTTTTTTTACAATTACAATTAATATGGTGCGTTTTGGGGGAACTTTCATGTTGATATAAATGCTCGATTTTTGTTTCATTCTCAGTTTGTCATGAAATCAGTTTGTCCAATGCCGCCGCCCACGACCCAGAAATCTCAACAGTTATTATTTTCTTTCCAAAAACTCGTGCTAATTAAATCATAAAATTAAGTAAATGTTTATGCATTTTAATGACGGAGTTTAACAAGTGATATGAGAAATAATAAAATTAACATTACATTCAAAACACATATATTTTATTACTGATGGACATATTTAACACCTGAAATTGGAAGACTGTTATAAATAATCACATGAAAATACACAACAACCAGAATGCTTCAAAGTAGACCTGGCGGTACCGATCACGTGCTGTGGCTGGATACTCGTGGCCCCCGGTCCCAACGTCATAGCGTTTCGGCATTTTGCGTCGCCTGGAAACCACTGGCTCTCCTACGTCGACGTCATCGAGCTGGCTGTTGACGTCAACCCAAAACTTGTCGAAGGCATCGTCGGAGCGCTTGCTGGTCAATGTTTCACTGATGAAGCTGCCGTCCACCTTTGTGGTGCTTATCTTGCCCGTCTTCTTGGCCGCCATGCAGAGATGGTAGAACGCAAGGTCCCGGCTCTGAAAAGAATAACATTGTAATAAATTTTGTGTTAAATATTAATGATAATAATAAAAAAACAACATTATTAAGCAACAATACGAGTATTATTTGTATGTTGTGTTTTTTTTTAAATTTTCGTTTGTATTTAGATCGACGTTATGTTCATAAAAGATAAGAACGATCGCAAATTAAAATTTAATACTAATATACATACCTCATCGTAGTGGAGCCATGTGAAGGAATCAAACCAACTAGATTGGAATGAACGCTGTTCTGGCTTTTACTTCCCGAATGTACGCTAAGGAAACGCAAAATTTCGATGCTGATTAGGAATACTCATTTTGAACATTAAACAATTACATATAAAATATTGTTTGAATGATTTCTAATCAAATAATGACTGTTATACATAGAGAACAAAAATATTTTCAAACTAATTAATGTTTTTCATGCGTATATTTACTCAAAATTGTTTTAAGTGGCAGTTACCTTTGAATTAAAGCGATCAATTAAAATTAAAATAATAGGCTGTCATTAATCAAAACACCGACAGTGCAATCACGGAAAAGAACAATAAAACATTTAACGCAATGACATTTACCCCGGCCCCTAGTTTATGACACCTAACAAGGGATATTGACACATCACTATTGGCAACCTCAGAGCAGACGGAGAGGGGACACATGGCTTCTGCACTGACGGCGCGTGATTACACAAATACTGGGATTTTACGTTTTATTTATATAACGATGACAAGCCGCCCCCCCTCCTGCCCCCCATTACCTACGCCCCTGGACGGCCGGCTATAGTTGTTATAATTTAAATTAGTTTTAGTTTAGTTTGTGCATCGTTATGCGTTACAAATGAATTGCCAGTATTTTGTTTGCAAATGATGATTGTTAAACGAGACAATTTAGGGATATATTGTATATATTGTGTTTAGCTGTTATGTTTTTTTTTTTACCTATATTTCAATAATAGTTGCATTGTTTTGCAATATATCACAACCGAATATATAATTGTTACACTCTCAATCAGTTAACAGTTTCTGTAAATAAAACAGCAAATTAAATTAAACATTCCCGTTTAATGGCAACTTTTACATATACATAAAACTGGCCACGCCCCATTACACATCATCATCATCATCATCATCATCATCGTCATCATCATCATCATCATCATCATCATCATCATCATCATCATCATCATCATCATCATCATCATCAGACCTCAACAAGATTCTCACATTCAGAGTAAGAATCATTACCATTTATTAACCCATTTATGCCTAGTGGACTCTCCCATCCTTCAAAATTGGATCAATTTATTTCCAAAATTAGGGATGTCTAGTATATTTATTTCTATATTTAGAATATTTCTTACAGAAATTCCTTTAAGCAAACAGCGCAGACCCTGATGACATCTGGGTCTACGCTGTTTGCCAAGGCCTTTTTTCTAGACGCTGGGCATAAATGGGTTAACGCATTACAAACTGCACGTGTTACTGAAGTGCCTTTAAGAAGCCAAGAAGTGCTGACAGCCGAAAGTCATTACCGTAAGCTAACGTAATCAAACCACTTGACCGAAATAAAGTAAACTATATTCGTCCTCACGTGCATGTATTTGGATGAAATACGGCTAAGAAAAACATCCTTTTGGATCCCTTAGATTTTATAGACCATCTTTTTTTACCAACAAAACTAAATTAACCTTAAGGCCGTATATGTTTTTTTTTCATATATATTTCTTGTTATTCAATAATATATGATTCTAGTGTAAGAACGTTTTTAATGCTGTTAAAATTGGCTAGCGTCTTCAAACTGGTGTACATTATTAGTGTGATATACAAAGCGACGACCTTATAAACGTGTTAGACAAAAATATAAACATGATCAAAGGTATGCTTGAACAGGCGTTACACCTAGTAAGGTACGAATTAAATCAATTGGCTGTTAACTTAAGTAAAGTTTATAGCGTCCTTTGTAAATTGTTGTCTTTCCAAACGCGTTTACTAAGTTCCTGACTATGATAATATCTATTGCAGTTTTTCGGACTATGGTCATAGTTCTTTTGACCCATGAATAATGTTATGACCGGAATTATTGATTCGTAGTTCAAGATAAACAAATAATCATTTTAATAAATTACAAATATTAAATAAAAGTTTATAAACATATGTGCAAGCCTTTTTCTAAAATGGGTGGCTCCGTCATGATTGTACGTGTTTCTTTTTTATTTCTTGCTACACTTAAAGAAAAATGTAAGAGTTAATGTAAACACAATACACTTCATGTTACGTTTCCCTCTTATATTGTACACATTGTAGGCTACAGAACATCATAAGTACATGACTTGTGTCTGCATGGTGTGGACAAAACTGTAGTGGCATCATAAGCATTATTTTTGTTTCACTGAAGTTATATCCATGACTTCATTACATAATTGAGTTATACGAAAATCTGTTCTTATACATTCCCATTAAACTAAATTCAATTGGCAGAGGTTAAAGATACATTTATAATATTTAGCCGACTTCTTTACAAAACTTAAAACGAAGAGTTTTACTTTTTATTTCCTACCAATTGCCGTAACATTTCGATTTCTACCATGCTTGATCTCCTACACAACGACCATATGAGTATTGTTATCTATATAGTTTCACCTACACATCTACCATATGAGTTTTGTTATCTATATAGTTAAACCTACACAACGACCATATGAGTATTGTTTTCTATATAGTTTCACCTACACATCGACCATATGAGTATTGCTATCTATATAGTTTCACGTACACATCTACCATATGAGTATTGTTATCTGTATAGTTAAACCTACCCAACGACCATATGAGTATTGCTATCTATATAGTTTCACCTACACATCGACCATATGAGTATTGCTATCTATATAGTTTCACCTACACATCTACCATATGCGTATTGTTATCTATATAGTTGCACCTACCCAACGACCATATGCGCATTGTTATCTATATAGTTGCACCTACACAACGACCATATGCGCATTTTTATCTATAAAGTTGCACCTACACATCGACCATATGCGCATTGTTATCTATATAGTTGCACCTACACATCGACCATATGCACATTGTTATCTATATAGTTGCACCTACACATCGACCATATGCGCATTGTTATCTAAATAGTTGCACCTACACATCGACCATATGCGCATTGTTATCTATATAGTTTAACCTACACATCGACCATATGCGCATTGTTATCTATATAGTTGCACCTACACATCCATCATATGCGCATTGTTATCTATATAGTTTCACCTACACAACGACCATATGAGTATTGCTATCTATATAGTTTAACCTACACATCGACCATATGCGCATTGTTATCTACACATGTATATAGTTGCACCTACACATCCACCATATGCGCATTGTTATCTATATAGTTTCACCTACACAACGACCATATGAGTATTGCTATCTATATAGTTAAACCTTCACATCGACCATATGCGCATTGTTATCTATATAGCTGCACCTACACATCCACCATATGCGCATTGTTATCTATATAGTTTCACCTACACAACGACTATATGAGTATTGTTATCTATATAGTTTCATATAAACATCGACCATATGCGCATTGTTATCTATATAGTTGCACCTACACATCCACCATATGCGCATTGTTATCTATATAGTTTCACCTACATATCGATCATATGAGTATTGTTATCTATATAGTTTCACATAAACAGTTTCACCTACATATCGACCATATGAGTATTGTTATCTATATAGTTTCACATAAACATCGACCATATGGGTATTGTTATCTATATAGTTTCACCTACACAACGACCATATGAATATTGCTATCTATATAGTTTAACCTACGCATCGACCATATGCGCATTGTTATCTATATCGTTGCGCCTACACATCCACCATATGCGCATTGTTATCTATATAGTTGCACCTACACATCCACCATAAGCGCATTGTTATCTATATAGTTTAACCTACACATCGACCATATGCGCATTGATATCTATATAGTTTCTCCTACACATCGACCATATGCGTATTGTAATATTTATAGTTTCACCTACACATCTACCATATGAGTATTGTTATCTATATAGTTGCACCTACACATCCACCACATGCGCATTTTTATCTATATAGTTTCACCTACACATCGACCATATGCGCATTGTTCTCTATATAGTTTCTTCTACACATCTAACATATGAGTATTGCTATCTATATGGTTTAACCTACACATCGACCATATGCGTAATGTTATCTATATAGTTTCAACTACACAACGACCACATGAGTATTGCTATCTATATAGTTTCTCCTACACATGGACCATATGTGTATTGTTATCTTTATAGTTTCACCTACACATCGACCATATGAGTATTGTTATCTATATAGTTTCATCCGAATAGAACCAGGGAAAAATATATAGCTCGACAGGTCAGTGGCGTAGCCAGACCCAAATTTTAGCCGAGGCAGTATCTTAGGTCATTCTAGGGGGGTCCGGGCTCCCCCCACTTGAAAGTTGTTTATACCTAGAACGTCTCTGGTGCGTTTTAAAGGCCATTTAAACCACATTTTATACCTAAATTATCGGAATCGTGGGCGCTACATATGACCGTTTAGTATCAATAGTTTTCTATTTTCTTGTGTAAATTTTTTTTCTAGCACTGCGTCATCATGTCCTGTCAGTTCTATCATCAACTACATTGACTATTAAAAAGAAAAGACTTGAATTTCTTTATATCAAAAATGTTTAATACGCGGGATATCATAATTTGAAAATTCTAATGTAAACAAAGATTCTTACCGCCTGAAACGATCCCGGATTTAACTCGACGCCGGCCATAAAGAGGGGATACCAATAAAGCCGAAAACGCCAACCACCCGAAGTGTGTCTTGGTCCAAAATAGATCCAGACCTGGCCGTTAAACACCCGATTCTAGCTCGGTACGTTCCGATGTCCACCATGATTATAGCATCGAAGTGTACAGTGCGACGCTTTATTTAATATACGCATTTTCCAAATCATTTTGCAGAGTCATTTTGGCATCAATTAAAGTTATTAAATTGAAATAGTTATCTGCCTCAACATGAACCAATTGTACTCAATGATAATATTTGTTTGTGAATATCATAGTGCCTAAAATTCATTAAATTGCCTTAATTTCTTATATAGATTTTATTCTTTGACATAAATTTTCCTATTTTCCCTTGTAATCTCAACATTGCTCTCTCTGCACATTTTAGCCGAGGCAACTGCCTCGGTGTGCCTTAGCGTGGTTTCGACGCTGCAGGTTATTCATTGCCTCTGGCTTTGACGTTTTTTGCGCAGACTGAAATATTTAAGACCCTCAAGAGTCCAGCAATCCAAAGTCAAATTTTCGAGTGTGCGGATAAAATTGAACTAAGGACGGGCAAACGAGGGAAGATCTATGTTTCCCCCGCCTCTGAAAACGGTGGCATAAATATGTGACGAAGCTGCTTATCGGAATACAGTATCAATATAAGGGTGATTTAAGTGCTATACTCAATGGCTCCGACAAATAAGACCGAGGAACGAAAACAGTTTACAAAGTTTTTTGTCTCGCGCACCGGTACTATCGAAATTAAAAAATCTCTTCTAATAGACGATTTGATTGGATTACGAATTGTAACGGGAGCCCGGGCGATTCTACGTTCACATATTGATTAAAACAGCTATTGACGTACCCAAAATGCTGTAAGCGGTCAATAATTGACATTACCAAATATGTTGACACACGCTTGTCATAGCGTGCGAAGAACTCAGTTTATCGTGTAAGTATGATTCGTAGCTCAAACGCTTGATTCTCAAGATTACTCGAGACTTGACAGATCTGTACATACATGTGGTAATTCTAAATTGCTATAGACCGAGAAAGTGTTGAGTAGAAAGTTTATGACGTCCACTTAAAAAAAAGATGAGCACTCATATATTTAAATGAATAATATATTATATATTTTCCTCAAAACGACGACTACTGATGTAGGGTATGGCTGAAAAAATGCTTCGTTTAAAATAAAAATAACAAATGAAAATAAACAAAATAAACGTGTTGGTATGGATTATTTTATTTAATAAAACGAATAATCTATGAAATTTTGTAGTTGTAGACATAAAAAATCTACTGATGGACGCATTCCATTAACACAGGCTCACAACTCATAATTTTCGTTTTGTTTACGTTTAAAGCTAATTCATAACAGTAAAAATAAACTTTAATATCGTTAAGTAACGACTTTAATATAGTGGCGTCATTTTCAAAAACTAGTGCATCAACTTCACGATGTATAATTTAATAGTTATCAATAACACTGTATAAATAAATGTTAATATTTTCGAGTATATCGGATAGAAGAAGAGACATATGGTGCTGCTTAATGGGTCTCTTTGGTTGGTTTAAACATATTTATTCTAGAATGTGTTTACAAGATATGTTACAAACATCTTAAGTTTATAGGCTTGGGACGGTATCAAAGCTAGTAGGGTTCCTTTCCCCATGTGGTTGACTTCAATGCTGCAGTTTATTGGGGGTATCGTTCATAAAGTTTAACCCATTTATGCCTAGTGGACTCTCCCATCCTTCTTAATTGGATCAATTTATTTCCACAATTAGGGATGTCTAGTATATTTATTTCTATATTTAGAATATTTCTTACAGAAATGCCTTTAAGCAAACAACGCAGACCCTGATGAGACGCCGCATCATGCGGCGTCTCATCTGGGTCTACGCTGTTTGCCAACGCCTTTTTTCTAGACGCTAGGCATAAATGGGTTAAGAACTAACAATAGCGAATATTGCTTGTAGACATTTGAAACATTTTGAACTGACTTTACAAGTTAAAACATTTCTCTTCAGGAGTACCCGATATAATGTTCGAACATATTTTCCCAGTCCAAAAGGCAGCATACATTTTTTTTTGTTCGCAAGGGTGTGGGTATTGTGCATCCAGCACAAATATACAATATATTGTTGTTGTTTTTTGAAGCCGAACTGACGGTCTTTAACAATGTTTTTACAGTTTAGCAAGAAGAATTACCAGTAATTTGAGGTTTATATTATACTCTATATTATTGAGTGTTATACTTCAAATTATTGCGTGTTATACTCGAACATTATTAGATTAATGGGCACCCGTCCTGTAATAACACACTTTTATAAGTTAACTGACATTTTCCGGACTTCACTGAATCAGCTTACGGACCTTATCACATAGTCTCTGGTTTCTAATTCAAAATTATAATACGATGGTTGAGAAATCCTATTTATCAATTACGAATAACACACATACCTTTTGAACACACATGCCTAAAATTTGACGCATACTGGTATACATATCGGAATACTTATATTAATTGCACCATGCACAAATGCACATGAAGTGCGTGCACACTTGTAAATTGAAGTGTCTATTTCTGATTCGCTGTAGCGTCCCAATAACCATTTTCAGAAAATGTTTCAGTTGTCGGAAAACAGTCAAACGTATAGGAACACTTTTTATATACACTGGTTTCAATAAAACAAATTAAACAAATTGCCATTTTGTGACTTTTACATGGAGTTTAATCGTCAATAGAAGCACAACTATGGCGTACGTTGTCAGAATAACGGTGATGAGTTTACTTGTTTGCATCGTGTGTATCAGGACTTGTACATGTGCTGGATAAAAAGATAAACTCTATAAGAGATGGAATGGGGGCAGAAATTGCATTTCTTCGACATGATATGGAAAAAAAATCCAGCCAGTTTTCACACCTCTTGCATGGAACGGATGGCTTTTCCAGTAAAGTTCAAAACGTCAGCCAATGCGGATGTGAAAAAAAAAAATGAAAATGGACAGACACGTGATCAATTTATCTTTAATTAAGTAATTAGAAAAGCTTTTGTGTGTGAGAAAAAGTCGCTAAAAATGACGTTGAAATGATTCACAGATATATCAATTCTACAATTAATGATGTTGATAGGATGAACCGGAGTATGACATCGTACAATGAAGATTTAGACGAAACAAAATCACAGGTGAAACGTATTAATGAGATAACGGTAAATCAAAGTTGAGCGATACTTGAACTGAAAGAACAAATGGGCAGTGTCACGACTAAATGGGATTCTCTGAATGAGGCATTTAAACGCGGATTAGCGTGGATTACGTGAAAAAGCGCTTAACCGAGTACAGTTTGATGGATTTGAGTAAAGTACGCAAGCACGGTATGTCTATCTATGTTCGTCCACATCAAGATGAAATTAATAACTCGGCAACTAAAATATGCTCTGATATCGGTGGGTACCTAGAAGAGATCAACAGTCAGGAAGAGTACGCATTCATTCAGCAGACATTTACTAGTTATATTCACCTTTGTGGCACGGACGGAATTACCGAGGGAGACTGGAAATGGGCACATAGCGGAGATCGTATTCCGATGAGGAATCAGACAGGATTTCAGAAGTGGGACGAAAATCAACCGAATAACAGGGCATCAAATGAGCATTGTTTGGTTATGGTTTTGGTCTGGAATGGAGAGTGGCATGATTTCAATTGCCAGGCTGTATTCGGGTATGTGTGTGAAGTGGACCTATTTTAGACATCAACATAAACAAACACACACACAGATTCATACACTCGAACGTTTCTATATGAACTTGATTGTACATATTCCAGTTCGTTAATTCAAACGTTACATGTAAAATGCATTGCGAAAATAGTTTTGTGTTAGTTTTATGACCGTGTCTGAAGTTTGATGACGAAGGTGTACATTTAGAAATACTGTATCGCCGGTACGAAATAACATGGCGGAAAACAATTAGCCTTATAAGTTTTTTTTAGCAGACTGTCGTGTATGAGCAGGATGCATTAATGATTCAACTCTATTGTGATAAGTTTGCTGTTAAGAAGATACGCAATAAATAATTTATATATATACACCTTAAAGCTGTTTAATACACAGTCACGATGCATTCAAAAACAATATTCCAAATGTATTTTTTTTTATTTTTTTTTCACAAGTATTTCTTGTTTTGATAATTTGATTGACATTTATACAATTTTGTTTTAAACGTTTTGCTATATATGTATATAGCCGTTCTTGTGTACAGGATGCTGACTTAGATATCGATATGTTATATTAATGATTTTTTTCAATTTGGATAAAAACTGTTCAAGTCAAGATAAATCTACTTCTCAAATATAAATATTGAGGCAAATGAATCAATACAATTAGCATTTATAATTTTCACTCAACCTTTAGGCTATATACCAGGATAAGTTTATTACCAAAAATTATAGTCAATCTTTTTACTGTTAGTATAAGATATCATATCGCATGTATTAAATATGGCGTATAAAAAATATAATTTGTTAAATAATGTCGGACGTAACTGGGAGTTACAGACGAACACACGGCTACAACAATAAATCTATTAATTGCTTTTTAATAAGAGCACAAGCGGTTGTGCTGTTAGAAAAATACCAAACAAAACGTGAATTCATTGTCTGATATTATTTTCAAAAAATAATAGTGGATGCAATCGTCGAACAAAGCATAACAAAAATGATTTATCAAACAATACATTTATAAATAGCCGATACTAACAACAAATAATTTATCAAACAATACATTTATCAATAGCCGATACTAACAATAAATGATTTATCAAACCATAAATTAATAAATAGCCGATGCTAATGTTGATACGCATTCTGCTTCGCGAGATGTTTCTAATGTTTAAATTCAGTTAACATATTAGCTTACTTGTAGCATTGGTAAATCCGTGCCTTCGTTAAACGCATCACATGTTACAGTAGTCGAATTTTTTTTTAGAGTTTGATATATACCATATTATATATTTCATATTACAAAATGTCATTAAAAATCGAAATTAGAATAACATGTGAAGTTTTAGTGAAATAAATAAGTTACAACTTTGATGGCCCGTTTTGAAGTGTTATACTGTTCATTTTATCTTGAATGATACGAACGAATCAAGGTTGTTAACGCAGCTAATATAGTTTTTTAGAATCTAATAAAATAAATATTTAAGGTAGAATAGGAAAAGTAACATAAACAAATTTATATAATCCCTTAACCACTTTGCAAAGATTAGTTTAATTAATATGATATGAAATACGAACCATAAAGTATAATAATCAATTATAGAGTGGATTAATTGTAATCGGACACTATTCATCATCATCGTCATCGTCGTCGTCGTCGTCGTTCACGTCGTCGTCGTTCTCGTCGTCGTC